>NDXZ01052814.1:4239-23049 GCA_003055125.1 Paykullia maculata
TTTTTTTTTTTGTGATAAAATATTTAACTTAAAATTTGCTTGATTAATTAGTCAAAGAATAAATATTGATAAAGAAAAAAGAAAAATTTGTATACAATTTTGTGTATCTGTGTTTTTTTTTGCGTGTTTTATTTAACATTAAGACTAGAATCGTATAATGGTTTTACGTGGATCACAATTGCGATTTACAACTGCAAGCTAATAAATTTCTAAACTAAGTTTTAGAAATGAATATATCTTTTTTCGACGTAAATTACAATGTTCTTGAGCAATTTTAAATTTTAAATAACAAAACGCGTTAACCGCAAACGATTTACAAACACAATATAAATTGACAACTAGTGGGACCAAAAATTAAATACAAATAAAAAGGGATAAAAACACAATCTCTTTCTAATAATTATCGCAAGTTAATAACGGGTAATCCTAAATTAATGTTTTTTTTTGAAGATATCTAAAAATAAATAAAGCTTCTGATATATTAAAAATGTAAACAAAAAAGCTATCTTCGTATCAACATAACCTTATGAATGAGCATTCACACACGAGAACAAGATTAACGAGAATAATATTAGGCTGATTGGCAAGAGAGGCGAAAAAGAGGCAAAAAAATAAATTTTTCTTCGCCTCTCTTGCCAATAAGCCTAATATTATTCTCGTTAATCTTAATGTTGTTCTTGTTAATCTTGTTCTCGTGTGTGAATGATTACGCCAGAACATAATTCGCTACAAAACCATTAAATTTTGAACTTGAACAACATTAAAGTATGTACGAAATATATTATACAAATGATTTCGCGTTCGCAAAATTAATAAGAAGTTTCCAAAAACTGATAAAGATTTTCATACTTAAAAAATAGGGCGTTACTGGCGTGTAAAATAAGTTCTTTTGTATTTAAAGTCTTGGCAAAAACCAGAAAAATTTTCTGTTTTACAACAAAAAGTTTGTCGTTAATCTAGTAAAGTTAGTTAAGGTAAAACTTAAATTAAATAACCATCGCAAAAATGGATTTGGACAAGTAATACCTATATTATTAGCATTTATTTTATAATAAATAAATTCATGTTTTTTTTTAGTAAATAAAAAGAGTTTAAAATAAATTATTCAACATTTTTAAATAGTAAATATGTACATAACAATATTTGTTTCCTTAATTAACATATCGAAATGTTTTATTTAGATACCAAAAAGTTTAGATCAAATTATGTGATATAAAAGTTTGTGTAGATATGGTTTAACTTAAACAAGCCATGCTATAGTTGCAAAAGTTTTAACTGCTAATCATGTATGATTTATAAACTTAATAATTTTTGAATAATTATATACATATGTACATACATACATACATACATACATATATAACTTAATTTTATAAAACGCTTCCCCAGCATAACCCGATACAAAGTGACCAACGATAATTTGTAATATAAATTTAAATTTTTCATAAATAAAAAAACAATCAAATATTACAATTTCATTAGAAAAACAAAAAATTAACAAATTGTTGTTAAGCAAATATTAAAACGATATTATCTTAATGAATGTAATTAACAGCACATCCATCCCTTATTTAGTTTCATTAACATTAAATCCATCATAAAATTATTTATTTATTGTATAGGTATGTATGTAGGCATAAATGCGTAATAAATCACTAAAAAAAAGCCTAAAAAACAAACAAAAGATGCATTGATAATTATGAAACAATTTAAGTAGTTTAGGCAATGTGAAGTGTTTAACATCAAAAGAAAAGGAAAAAAAACAAGACATTAAGAAATTTTTATTTATTTATTTATTTTATTTTTTACTTGTTAATACTCCTCTTTAATGTATGCAACTTTAACAAGAGATGAGATCATATGTAGTTCCGTTAAAGGAAATAAGTTTATTTGGTGAGCTTTTGTCACTGTTGTGTGTGTTTAGGGAAGTGTTGCCTATTTATAATGTGTTATAATTTATTTACAAGTTGGATGAAAAGATTTTTTATTTTTTGGGGGTAAAAAAGGGAAAAATTGGTAACCTTATACATATCTGCTAAACTTAGCTAGTACTTTTTTAAAATTTGGGAGCCTGGTTTGTTTTTATTTTCTGGTTGTTCCAAAAATAGTCTCTGCTGAAAACAGCATTATGGGATTGTATTTACATATACATATGCAGATAATTATTTTTATACCCTTCACCTAAGGTGATAAGGGTATATATAAGTTTGTCATTCCGTTTCCGTAATTTCTACAAAATATGTATATCCTTATAAATAGTGAAGTCGATATAGCCATGTCCGTCTATGTATCTGTTCGTTTGTCGAAATCAACTTTTCTCAGCCCGCGATGTCGTACGGACACGTTATTGATATCAAACGGTCAGAAATTTTCCCGAGATTCTTGCTATTGAAAATCACCAATCCGACTATTAACGAGATATAAGCAAAAAAAAATTTTTTTTTTTACACAAAAATTATTATATTTGTGTGTATGATATGGCCTTGTGAGAAATTTCAAGAAAAAAAAATTTTGAGATATAAGCAAAATATGTATAGGCAATTTTATTTAACGTTAATACATGCAGTGAAGGGTATATAAGATTTGGCACAGCCAAATATAGCGCTCTTACTTGTTTTATTATCATTTCAAGCATTTTTAAATATTCCTTTTTTGAAGTTTTGCAACGCTGCACATGATGCAAAGTATAAAAGATCACTGCTTTAATTTGATTGAGTTTTAAAATAAAAGCTTAAATGTGTTTTTTTGTATAATTTGTAAAATTTTTTGATAATTTTGTAGCTCATATTGTGGAACATGGAGCAAAGTTTTCGGCAACACTGATTTAATGTAAACAAAACGATTGAACAATAATAAACTTGTATGCGAGTGATCTTGTTACATAATAATTATGAGTAAATATGGATGTGTGTAAATTTATCTCTTTTACCTCATGATAAATGTTTCGGATTTTTTTCGATGGTTGTGGTTGATGCTTTTTCACTTTCTTTATTTATCGATATTTTCTGTTGACTTTTTTTCTTGCTATTTTTGTTGTTGTTGTTGGTGTTGTGTGTTCAAATGAACAATGGAATGCTATTTGTTTTTGCATTAATTTTTATCTTTCATCGCCTGCTAGTAAAGACTGTTTACGAAAAACGTTTTCAATTTTTCAGGAGACAGAGTGATTTTTTTTACCATTTGAGAAAGTGTATCGAATATTTCCTACGCAGAATAAAGATTTTTTAATAAATAATTTATTAAAAAAATATTTTTATGAATCGGGATCTTAGTAAAAAAATTTAAATTATTGACTTGATTCTTGCGGTTTGAAAACAGATGGTTGAACTTGTGATACATATTTTTACAATTGTTTGAAAAACATAATTAATTTATGGGTCATTAATGAATGCAACAGAACTTGTTGTGTTACCAACTAGCAATTACAATTTTATAGTTTCCAGTATCTTTACACTTGAGAAATAAAATTATAGCTGTCAAAGTCTGTCATCCTTATTATTTTTTTTATCAGCTTGAATTATAACAGTTTATTGGATTACTTCTTTAATCCTGTACAAATTCAATTGTGCAAACTCTTTAAATTCATGTATATCTCTTATTTTAAAGAAACTCTTTTTGTATTATTTTTTTCCCCCAAACATTTAGGTGACTGGAATGATGATGATGAACTTGCATAATCGCCTACAGCTTAAAAACTGTTATATTTAATCAGTTAGTTGGTCACTGTTTTTGTTTTAAACTGGTATTGTTATCTGCAAATTGTATTGCTGCAAAAAATTTTAAAATTTTGCGAGGTTTTATAGGATTAAAAACATAATAATGGTTTACATTGTGGAAATTCCTTGCATTTAGCAAATCATTGTTAAATTAATAATTTAAGTATTAAACAAACCGTTAAAAAAAATATAAAAAGTGAAATTTTTAAATCATTAAGTGGGATCAAACTAAAAAAAAGATCAAGGCAATGAGGAGGTCGTATTTGTTGTTACTAAAATAAGTAAGAGTATTTGAATCAGCAACATAATATTACCGCGATTGCTTCTAGAAGTTGTCGAGAGAGGCTTTAATGATATCATAAGCAAAAAAAGCAACAAAAGGTGGAAAACTCATTTCAAACACTACTTGCCAAATAGCATTGGCACAAAATAGTCGTTGACAAAAAAAACGTATCGGCTAGAGTATTAAATCATTGAGAGCATATGGCCATATTCCCACAGAAAAAAATCTAGGTTATGCCGAATCTTTTATACCCTTTAGCAAAAATAAAAAGTTACGTTAGAAAATATCTTACACAAGTGTAAGAAAAGGTCTTTACAAACAAGATCGTTGTGTTTAAATTTAGTTAAAACTTTTTTTAAAGATTTCTAACAGCAGATTTTTTATTTGACAACTTCTTAGTTTTTTAGGCTTTACAAAAATTTTGTTTCTATTTTTTCTTTAAATCAATTAATTGGTCTACATGTCTGTAGATTCAAGAGCTGCAAAAATTTTGTTTTAGAAAAAAAAACAGAGGCAATCATAGTTTTTAGATAAACCCTACACTACTGGCTGTGTCCACTTGACATTGTCCCTTCTGTTCCAATCGGTATCATATGGCATTTTTAACAGGACCTCAACATCATATGAAGATACCAAATGATGCAGCTTTCTAATAATACGACATCTGTTTTCTGTTTTGCGGTGTTATCCATCCACCTTTGTAAAAAACATAACCTATCTATCGTTCTTCTACAATATGTGTATGTATGTATGTCCATATATACACACATATGTATATATGTATGTCAAATTTGTAGGTAAACAGCAAAGACTAATTTGTATTCACAATTGATTTTCTTTGTATCTTGACCTCAAACGCCTAAAAACTTGTAAAAAAATATTTTCTTTTATTTTGTGTCATCTTTTTATAATTAAGTCATCTTTAAAATTTCAAACTTTTGCGTAAATAAGTTAATAATTTATTTGTTTTCAGCATCTGTAATAATTTATTTTACTAAAAATGTAACATTTTTCATTTAAAACTGAAAAGCTGTCATCAGTTGTCAGTAAACATTGTTTACTAACATTAATGATTAATTACTCGTTGTCGTAAGTATTTTTTTTAAACCTGTACTTATTTATAAAGATGGGCACCGCTTACATACATAATTAGCGTGAGTCTCATATTAATATTAATTTTTTACAAATTACGTGAGCGGCCATAATTGTTAGCCACAAAAGATAATCTTGCATTAGCAAATTATTTTGCATGCATGATAGTGAGTAAAAAGTTACACACGATTCCATCTCTATTTAATAAAATATTACTAAAAACAATACTTTCAGTACCCTATTACACTGTGCAACAAGAAAATTTTTTATTAATTATTTAACTTTAAAAAAAACTTTTTAAAACAACACAAGTCAACTTTAAAAAAACCTTTAATGTTTTTTATACCCTTCCCACATGTTGCAAGGATATATATAGGTTTGTCATTCCGTTTATAATTTCTACAATATTCATTTGCGACCCTACAAAGTATATATATTCTGGATCCTTATAGATAGGAAAGTCGATTTAGCCATGTCCGTCTATCCGTCTATTCGTGTGTAGGTTAAAATCAAGTTTTCGCAGCTCCCATAGGTCATCAGACTTGTATAAGGTATCAAACTTTTGGAAATACTTTCGAGAAAATCGGCATTGATAACTAGCAAGATCCATCAATAACCGGCTGAGATATAAGCAAAAAAAGACGACTGCCTCTTTTTTTTACACAAAAAAATATTGTTTTGCAGCTTTGAGATAAGCTATAGATATATTTGCAAAAATTAAACCATTTGGCGTAAATGGGCCACACATGGTGAAGGGTATATAAGATTTGGCACAGCCGAATATAGCGCTCTTACTTGTTTATTTTCAGTTGGTCTCATTAAAAAAAAAAGTCGGAAAATTTGTTGCACACTGTTATGTGAAATAATAAAAATTTTCAAACAAATAACATATTAAAACGGACAAAATTACACAGTCAATATGACCGATAGCTGGGTGTGGATCTTTGTTACAAATTTTAATATTGTAAACCAGTGCTTCTTAACTTTGTTGCAACTTAAGTTTATAGCGTATGTTCTTTTGTTAACTTTTGATACCTTATTCAAAAATAAAGCATATTTGAACTGGGACATTTTGCATCGAACAAAACAAATATTAGTCAGATGGGTGGCAATAGTTGGGTTGTACGGCGGGTGGGGCAAAACTTTTAAACTTCTAATCACAATTTTTAAATAATTTTTAACTGGTCGTACAACACATCACAACATTTATTATCAAAACATGATAAAAAGTTATGGACTCGTCTGTTCACATATTTCGTTCAATGCTTTTTAAACTGATTAATTGTGTTTGTTAGAAGAAAGACATCTTTGTAATTCAATTAAATATAGAGCAGTACCTTGGCGCTATTGATATTTAACTTTGGTGTCGATGTTTGTGGTTGGCCGGGTTTCAAATTGGATTTTTTGCGCTTTAGATTATCACCACCCGTAGCATGCTAAAGCAACATTTTAGACATGCAAAATCGCTTATCTACGTCTTTTGGTTGCAGTTTGTGTTGCACCCGATATTCCTACTTTTGGACGAGTCAAAACGCTTTTAAGCGTCTATTTCCTATGATTTCTGCAAGCACTTTTTTCGTAAACTTCGAGAAACCAGAGGAAAAATTTTGCAAATTTAAAAAAAAAATTCGTTTTAATATAATACTTTGGGCATTTTAAAACTAGTTAAGAACCACTGCTGAAAATAATGTTGATATGTATATTCAAAGTAAGTCTACTATCGGTAATAGAGGAAGTAGGTCTAATGATGGTATTAAAAGGCGAAAAATAAAGTGAAAAAGTACACAACAATTTTAAATATTAACTATAAATCACAATACACTGACGGCATTGTTGAAACTTAATTTATTAATATGTATGTAAGTTTTTATTTTAGCTTTGTTTCAGTTAATCTTATATTGTTGTTACGTTAGAAGACATCGACTATTTGTTAAAATTAACATTTTGAGTAGGCGGACGCTGTAACTGTTAAAAAATTGATTTAAGGGCTTAGGAAATTGTGTCATCTTGAACCACACATTTTGTTAATGATGAATAAAGCCAGTTTTGCGAACTTTGATTTTTTTGGTTTTATAAAAATACCGATTGCTGCAGACCAATACGTTTTTGGTAATAATTTTGAATGTAGACTTTAATTTAATAGGTTTTATATCTCAACGGAAGAACACTTTAAATACATTAAATTTTAAATGAAAAAAATTTAAATCAGGCCCATTGTTAAATATGGCATTGTTCACATGAAATATGTACGTTGCTTTAAAAGCTCGTTGAATATTTTCAAACCATAAATTTATACTCGTTGGCTGATTTTAAAGAAAAGTTTAAAAGAAACCTAACTTCCTCTCCACATTAAGCGAATGTTTTTTGTTTGTTTATATTTTCCTAAGATAAGGTTTTTCCAGTTCGTTAAATAAAACAATTTTTTATTAGTTAATTTTGAATAATATTTCTTTCAATATAGTCGAAGAACATCAGATTCACCGAGATTTATAACATTGCGACAGATAACTAACTTGAGAATTTATTAATTTTACTTGATCTAATATAACTAAGATTTTTTAGTAGATATTTTCTGCTTTAACAATTAAAAACAATTTTTAATAGAACATAAAACCGATTAATTATTATAGCCTTTTAAATTTATTTTTAGTATGTTAAGGAAAAATTAAATTAAGCTTAAGATCTTTTTTTATATAAAAACAATTTTATAATTTTTCTTAATTATTAATATTTCGCCACTCCGTTGTGTGGCATCATCGGAAAATAAATTATAAAGCTTAAAAATTAAATTGTATATCAACCTGTTAATTTCGATTTCAAACCGAAATATCAAATTTATTGGTCTTATAATTAATTTCCTGATGATGCCACACAACGAAGTGACAAAATATTAAAAAAATATAAGTTCAATAAAAAAACAATTTTTTTAAAGAAAGCTTAACCGAAAAATTTTTAAACATTAAATAGATTTATAAAAAAATTGGAGGTTTCACAAAATGTTTTTAACAGATCCCGAGATTATCGCAATTGAAGTTTTGTGTTTGGCCTGCCTAATTCTAATTGGCGTAACAGTTTAAGTCAAAAACATTTATCAATTATTTAAATTAATTAAAATATTTTCATATTTGAAACTCATGGGCGTAAGAAATTCTAATTTATGAATAACAGCAATAATTAAATAAATTAAGAAGCCATTCTTATTAATAAATAATTTTGAATTCGTTTAACAAAATACTAAAACTTAAACTATTTGACATTCAACTAGAAGAAGACCATGACCGAGCAAAGATATTGTTTTAGTTTAAACATTTAAAGAAAGACACAAACGTTTACACATACAAATTAACACACAAAATATATCTTATTAATACATTTTTTTAATATTATTTTAGTTAAATGAATAACTATCAAACAAAAAAAAAACTGTGCAAACTTGATTTTTTTTTATATAGAAAGAATCAACTTTATTTAAACCCCCACAACAACCAATGTATAACCAATAGAAGTGCCTTGTTTAAATAATAAAAATAAAAACGAGCATATAAAAATTGGAACATGTTTAAAATTATGTTTTATATCTGCCGTAAAAATGTTATTACAACAAGAAAATAAATAATTAAAATACAAATTAATTTTTTTAATTTAATATTAAAATATAAACATATGTATGTATGCATGTATATACATACATGAATGCAAACAAATTTGTATCTTAAGTTACAGCAAATAACAACTTAAGTACTCGTAATATGTAAATATCAAAATGATATAACTACAATTGGTGTTAAATTAAAATAATATTTGTTTACATAAAAACAAACAAGAATTTTGATGCTAGAAAATTAAAGTGTCTTTAAAATAAATAAATAAATAAAAAACAAAAAAATAAATCATACATGAGAATATTTTGAAAAAAAGCACAGAAAAATGTTGTTTCGTAAACCTTGTAGCTTTAGAACAATATTATTATTATTAACCTTCATACTTGTCTGTATAATTGGAATACCAAAATCCACCTCAATTGCCATAGCACCGTCAACATTTGGTACAGCCATTGTAAGAGCGGGCAAATTCTCAAACACTTTAAAGGTGAGTACGAGTAAAAACACTTGGTAAATTTATAGAAACTTAATTTAAGAACAGTTTAAAAACAATTGAGGGATTCACAAGCAACTTATGATATCATATTGTCTTATGTCCTAAAAATTTAAAGTTTAAGTTTAAGTTCTTTGTTATTGCTTTTTCTGTTTGGCTAAGGATAGTTTACGATAGCACAATAAACATAGCAGTCAGAGTCATATTATTTTAGGACACTTTTAGTATGAAAATTAACTTAAACCATTTTAAATTTTTGGGACATATGACATATGAGTGACTTGTGAATATTTATAAATATTAAATGTTTTAAGGTACCAAATTGTTTAAAATGACATTTTTTTTAACCCTAAAAAGCTGAAAATTTTTACAGGAGAAGCGCAAAACAAAAAAGTACTATTGAGTTTCTTAATAAATTTAACGTTTGAAACAAATTGTCGTAGACGAGCATAGTGTTAGTTTTGGCCTTTTACATTTAATAAATACTTGCATTTGTAGATAGGTCAGTTTTGTTTTTAACAAATTTTCTGTCGATATATTCCTTTTAGCAATACATTAAAATGTTCGCTTAGAACATCAAATAGGAATATATTTTTTTATACCCACATTTATCTAAGACTATCTAGTTCTGTTCATCCGATTTTAAATTCTAAACTTTTTTAAACTAAGAGATATGTTTTTGCGTGGCTAAATACTTTACAAGTTTAGCCTTTTACCAATATTACCACAACAACACGAAGTGAATGTAATACGCCCACCTTCCATAAAAGGCATATTCTTTAATCTATATATTTTTCATATGGCCAAAAATTTAAGATAAAAATGTATGTTATTGAAGTTCTCGGTAAAAATGAGTCTAACATGCCTTCTTTAACGTCCACCTCCCATATAAGGCGAATTCTTTAATAAAAAGTATCCCTTTTTAAAAAAAGTATTTCTTTGGTTTTATTTTATACATATGAAAAATTGTTTTAGTACATAATATTGGTAATGGGTATAACAAATTATGAACAGCCAAATATTATGTTTTTATTTGTTTATTTTTGTCTTATTTTTAATTCCTTTTACCAAAATTATAAAAATATTTTTTTTTAAATTTACCCAAAAAAATTTATTTTAAAAAATCTACACAAACGGTCAGTTGCCTGAACGTACCTTATGAATAAATATTAAAAAAAAGTAGAGTTAATACGTACTTTTTAAGCCGTGTTTGAAAAAAGTAAATTTTTCAAGAAAAAGGATTCACCATTCTCATAATTGTTATTACTAATAAATAATTAAAATTACTAATAAATTTTTTCAGTTGTTAATGAAGATAAGAAATTGTCTTATGTATTTGGAAAAATTTTACTTAAATTTTTTTTTAATATTTCAATTTTGTGTTTTATTAAAATTATTAATTTGGGCTAAAGATAGCCTTGCGAATAATGTTTTTTTTAAATTCTCACTAGATTTTGTTGTTTCGAAAATAACAAAAAAAAATTTTTTTAGGAGTAACGACTAACGCAACAAAAAGGTTTGAAGTTTTTCGTTATTTGGTAAAATTTACAATCGCCCATGTTCTGACACTCGCGTGATTGTCAAATCAAGTACGATTTGGCGTCCTTTGCTCCAGCGGGAGCTAAAGGAATATATGTACATATGTATGTATGTATATATTCTATTGTATATGCGTTTTGGTTACGTTTTGTTATTTTTCAAATACAAAGTTGTATTCGAAAAATAACAGGTGTATTTTTTTATCCTTGTACACATTTGTTAATACTAAGTCTAAAAAAGTCTAAAAAAATATTTTTGTTCACTTTAATAAGTTTCTGATATTAACAAAAAAAAACCCAAGTATTTCATTTAATAATTTAACAGCACTGACTTCTTAATATTTTTTTTCATAATTTACTTAATCAAATCAATTAACATGATCAAAACTGAAAGCCGTTAAGCAAGATCTTCCATGTTTTAGACAAAGAATTTTGTATTTGTCGTTTGAAATTTAAATAAAACTACCCAAGATAATAAAAAAGAATTCCCACTGACAAAAAGCTTCTAAATAAGTGCAAAGCTTTGCAAAAACTTCTTTATTAATATTTAAAATTTATTTATTTATATCATAAATACAAAAAGAATTGTTAACTAATATTTTATTAAAAATTAAATTAATCAAATCAATGGACACGATCAACATTAAAAGCCGTTAAGCAATTTCTTGGTAATAAAAAATGTGCATTAAAAACAAAAACAAAAAAATTTAAATCTAAAAATATAAAAATTATATATATTGTGGCTAACGGTACTTGGTCACTAAGTTAACATTTTCAAGGCAAATTTGTACTGCAGATGTTCTATTTGTATATTTTTAAAAATGTTTTTTTTTTCTTTTCGTGTTACTGTAAATATTAAACAATAATGTTTAAATGATTTATTGAAACCAATTATAAATAATCACTAGGTCCGTCAGTCGTTATGACAGAACTATGTAAAGGTCGTTTAATGAACTTTGTAAATAAATAGGATATATGTATGTATGTATGTTTGTATGTATTTGTAAAGAAGGGGCGGTTAAAATAACCTAATGACTTTGTTTTGTTATCTAATTTTTTGTTTTGCTAATAATAATTTTATATTAATTTAATTAATTGAATTTCAAGGTATATTTGCGTTTTTGTAATGAAACCTTTAAGCAGTAAATACGGAAGATCAATCTCCAAAGAGGTGTTACAACAACAATAATTACATCAATATATTATGATTTATGTAAACACAATTAAAACGTTCAATGTGTTTTGTGTTGTTTTTTTTATATTTCCGCTTTGAAAGTTTTTGTTTAATTTATTTGTATTTTTTTATTATTTATTTTTAATTATATTTTAAGTCATAAGCGATTTTTTAGGGAATATTGTTCGTAAATGATTTACCATTTGTCTGGCATATGTTAATAGTACATGTTATTGTTGTTTATTATTATTGGGTGTCATTGTTGGCGGCAAACTATTTTTAAAAGATTAAAAAAAAATTTTTTTTTTTGTAAAATCATAAAATTTAGTTTCAACAATATTTTAACAACCTGTTAAAGAAAATTGAATAGTTGGTTTTAACATACATACAAACACATACAGATGTATGTATGTATGTATCTATGTATGTGTGCGCATATATTTATTATAATTAACTATTTATGTTTTAACATAATTCATGTTTATCTATAATAAATAGTGATGAATTTTACAAGATGTAAAGGTAGGGCCGGCTTAAAGGGAGTGTCAACATAAAAATTTTCCAATTTGGTTTATTTACAACTCGGTCATTATGCAATTACATTTCGAAACATATTTTATTTATTTATATTTTGTATTTGCGTAATTTATATTTATAGGTATATATTTTGCAAATGTTTTGTTTCAAATCGATTTCGATTTTGTCCATTACCTTAAGATGCCTAAAATATGTACAAATATTTCGGTTTAAAAATATAAAAGTGTTTTCAAAAGCAAATAAGCAATTATGTACTTATACAAGCTGTCAAATTTGTATATCTTGCATCTCTTAAAAATATAAAATTTGTGGCAAAAATAAAAATTGACAATTTCCACACTTTTAACATTTACAAAAGTTTTAAAATAATGTTCAGTTATTTTTCATACGTTATTTTTTACGTCAAAAAGCAAAGAACTTCCATGTCAGATAGCTTAAAACCTTAAAATACATTTTTTAATAACATGTAGCTTCAAAATTACATTTCTAACAAAATAAAAAAAGAACAATATCATTGTAAAATAAATTTTCAAGATTCATGCAATCGATTAGAAAAATTAATTAATACAACAAAAACTTACATACAAACATATAACATTTCCGCAACAACATTTTCGTTTAACAATAACAGCGACAACAATAACAGGTGGGAGAAATTGTTGTATGTATTCGGCTGTGCCATATCTAAAATATTATGAATTTTCTTTGGATATTTTTTGTAATGAAGCCTGTTTCTGGTAAATTTTATTAAAAAAGGGAACTTATTGGAATCACGTTTTCGATCGTTTGGAAAACGCCGTTAAGTGTTAGAATATTTAGATTTGTTTGGGCACCAAGTAAAAGCTAATATTTGCATTAATTATAACATTAAAAGTTTAGAAAAGTTCAAGATAAAAAACTGAAGCAAAAACCTTTACAATTTGTGTATTGACTAATGAAACTTATTCACCCCTATCGTGAATAAATTTTCCCTCAAATTTTTTTCCCCTTTCCCAAAATTGCAATCGTGAATAATTATTCCCCTGAAATATGTTACCTTTTTTGTATTAGTTTGTTCACTTTGTTTTGTCTGGGGAACAAAATTTTATGGGAAAAAATTACACATTTTATTCACGATAGGGGTGATTGTCTGCTTATTATTGGTTTGGCGCTTATGCCAAAAGGTCGGTATTGAAAAAAAAGAAAAGCGATATACATATATATCATATATTTAATTTAGGTACATCAAACTTTTCTTTAAAATGTTTGCTTCTTATTCGAGCAGATATGTACATATTAGTTATTTTTTTTAGCAACTTTTACCTTATATATTTTTGAAACTTTATTAAAAATATTAAATATAAAAATTTGAATATTATGATATCGAAAACAATTTTAATAAAGAGATTGTAAGGGAAAAGTTTAATTTTTTTATCAAAATTATTTTTGGTTATATTTTAACTTAAAAATTGTAAACAAAGAGCAAAATCGATGCTTGATAGCTCATAATTCATATAAAATATCGCAAAACGGATTTTGAAATCAAAATCCATTCCTAATTTTACTTTTTTTAATGAGCCAAAACAATAATAAGCTGGATTTGTAATTAACGAATGAAATGACAGCAGATAGCTAAGACTAGTTTTTATACCCTTCACCACAGGTGACAAGGGATACATAGGTATTGTCATTCCGTTTGTAATTTCTACAATTGCGACCCCATAAAGTATATATATATTCTGAATTCTTATATATAGGGCAGTCAATTTAACCATTTCCGTCTGTCTGTTGAAATCAATTTTTCTCAGCCCACCGATGTTGTACGGACGTGTTATTGGTATCAAACAATCAGGTATCAAACTTCCCTGAAATTCTTGCTATTGAAAACCAGGTAAATCGCTTAATAACTGACCGAAATATAAGAAAAAAAAGACGACTACCAATTTTCTTTTACTCAAAAATTATTATATTTATGTTTAAGACATGCCTTTTAGGGAATTTCAAGAGAAAAAAAATTTCCGAGATATAAGAAAAAAAAAATTTTTTTTTGTTTTTTACACAAAAATGAATATATTTGTGGTTAAGACATACCTTTTTGAGAATCTTGAAAAAAATTTACTAATTGGTCCAGAATCAGCAAAGATATGGACGAAAATCCTTTATGGACTTTAAATACCTTTCGGAAATGTAAATAGATTTGGCACAGTCGAATATAAATTAAAAAATTAAGTTGCAAATTTTAAATAATTTATAAAATAAATATTTATTAAGTTGCACCAGGGTATGTTTCATGTTCAAGTTGTATACGGAAAAATCATCACAAGCAACAATAAGCATTTCAATAGCACAAAACAACAAACTGTTGCTATTTGTTGTATGTTGTAAAACAAAACGACTTACAACACGCTGTAGCCAAATTATTTTGGAAAAATTAAAAGTAATTTAGTTACATACATACATATGTATATAAAAAATATGAAATGCATAAGAGCAGAGTAGCAAATGCAAATAAAATATTATTAAAAACAAACAACAAAAACGAAAAAAATTGCAAGTTAACAAACAAAAAAGAAGCTGCATTTAAAAAATTAAAAAACAAAAGAAACAAGTTAAAAATTTATAGTCATTCAAGCTTAACCATATAATACCCAACACCAAACATTGGAAATATTAAATGATTTGTGATTAAGTTTAAGGTGATTTTGTCATCAGATTTAAGACAATAAAAATTTTAGGGGTATTACTTAATAGGTTAGAACTAATTATGGGCCGGTTATAAAAAAAAACAATTGTGTACCGAATTTAATGCTTACGTGAGCCTTATTCGCGGTCATTGTTAACTTGATTTCAATCATTTAATCATTTTACAACAATCGTAAGAAGATTTTCGGATAAAGTTCTTCTATGGGAGCAAAAACCAAGTACATATGGACCTTTAAGTGTTATTTCTTTGTAGCGAATTTTCACCAGCGCATAATATGTACATTGTAGGGTATTTAAGTATGCATATTGCAAAAAAACAAATTAAATCAAACTATCTATGGTGTACAAAAATGCCAGTAAAGTTTTAAGCCAAACTATGCGAGTTTTTCTGGCGAATACTTCGTATGACTGGATTAAAAAATCAGTTACAAACGAAGAGTTGCTGTGTTTAAACACACGAATAAAGTGTTCGATTTAGTTGAGCACAAGAAAATATAAAAAAGAAAACGTAAACGGAAAATTTCCACAAAAAAAAACAATATTGTTAAAATATATTAAGTGTTTTAATAAATTCAATAATAAAATATTATTATTACAAAAGAAAAACTAAGTGAATCTTTAAAAGCCACACAATTTATTTCTAACAGAATTAAAAAAATAATAGAAAATGTTAAAGTTTTCCCAAAAAGTTTTTTTTTATTTAAAAAAAATTTGATCTCAGTGTTACATAACAACGTATAGTGGGACAAAAACCATTAATATACAAAAGAGTGATATTTTAAAGTGCCACTTAAAAAAATTGTGTTTAATCTTTTAGCGGCTTAGTATGGATATAATCGTCTAATTTATAAAATTTGCATTTTAAACTTCATATGATTGCAACACGGTGCTACACGATCAATTTATTAAAGATATAAAAAGAAATGTTTAAACATTTAAGTCTACAAAATACATGAAGGAAAAGTGCTCTATTTGGCTGTGTCGAATAAAACTACGAAAAAAAATATTTTCACCAAAACTTTCTAAGGATCACTCCATAATTTGTCTTTCTTCTCTCACATAAAATTCACTTGCGAAAATTATCTAAGCGCTCATGAAATGTTTAAAAATACTGAAATTTAAATAAAACTCTCCGCTAAACTTTTGTAGTTATGGACCCAATATAAATTTAAGCTCCTATATACAAAAAATTTTAATATTTATTACTAAAAATCCAGAGAAAAGCATTTAAAGGCTTATGCACGATTGCTATTTATTGCGTCCAACGCCCACGCATGCTCACGCGGTTGGAAAAAAAATTTGTTTTAATCACGCAAACTAGCGCTTACGAAATATTCACGTGAAAAATAGGCAAACATTTTTTTTTTCTTAAATTTTATTAAAAAAATACACTAAAATTCTACTCATAGGCGATTTTTTTCATAAAAGTATCTATATTTGCGATAAGTTCATTCAAAAGTAGACACAGGTAATAAATAAAAACGATTTCTTCTTCACACTGTTTTTGTTTGAAATCTTTCATTATCTCATTTAGAGAAAAAAATGTAAAATACTTGCTGTGATGGAATCTTTTTATACTTTTTTTTGGGTTATAGAAATTTTTTACAAATTTTTTTTTTTGCAAAGAAATTTTGGAAAATAAAAAATTAATTCTCCGTTTTTAAAAAAATATAAATAAGTTTTTTTATAAAAAATTTTCAATAAAATTTCTCTCTAAGTAAATTTGGATGAAAACTTTTTGGCAAGTTCTTTTTTGAAAGAAAAACTTTTTTACAAATGTTCTATTAATAATAACTTTTCAGTAAATAATTTCTAATAAAACATTTTATGTATTTTTTTAATTTACTACTAGGTATTTTTAGAAAGAAAGTGTTTTTTAAATACTGTGTTGTAGAAATTATTTTATATTTTTAGTGAATTTGTTATGTAGAAACAGATTAAAAAGGTTGTATAAATATAAATTATCTTCATATATATAAACGATTTGTGAACTAAAATTATACAAAATTTGTTTTTTTAATCTTTTGTATATTAAAAAAAATTATAGAGAATAAACCTTCTGTCCCACTGTATCCACTATAAGAAAATTATTAAAAGAAAAACGCAAAGAGAGTTATAAAAATATTAAGTTTTATCTCCAGTTGTCACTGTAATTGTTGACTTTATATAATAGCATAAACAAAAACCGCACAATGGCTTGTCGTCGTTTATTGGAATATTTGACTGCATTGGCTTCGATTGCAATGGCTCTTGCTCTTATTGCATTTGCAATATCGGTCACAAACGCAAATCGTAACAATCGTGAAAGAAAAGAAAACAATGATGCTAACACTACAATAAGCAGACAAAAAATGGATAATAACTCCGAAACACAATTACTAATTGCAACAACAACGAATAAAAATTTTATAATAAACTCAACAATAAAACCAACAAATGAAATTGATGTGAGCCCAACAACATCGACATCAACGTCAACAACAGCTGCAAGCACAAGTACAATGAATACTACTGCGACTGCTGCCACTATTACAACGACAGCAGCAACACGGCAACCACTAGATAAAAAAACTAATAATATTTTCTCAACTATTAATTCCGTCGTAACGCCAGTGGCATCAAATAACATTTTACCGGTTGATGACGACGGCGTTGATGATGATGCTGCTGCTGTTGTTTTCGTTGATAAAAGTAAAGGTGTATTTTCAACAACGACCATAACTTCCGCAATTGATCCTTCAACAATAGAGGTACACAATATGACAAGTTGTTTATTTGTTTACATGATATGTATGTTTTCCAAAGAATGAATTCATTTTAAAGGTTTTAAATTTATGCCCCTATTACGGTTTACAACTTAACTCTACTTCAGTTGAAATTTGCCCTTTGCTATTAATGAAAAAATGAAAAAATTTGTTTCTTATTTTTATTCGTAGAAACAATAAAAAATTTTATTATAAAAAAAATTTCATTAATTTTCTTTACGAATTTCAATTAAAAATATCCGTTAAAAGAAAGGTGTTCAACAATAACTTTTAAAAAATTATATTTTTAAAGAAAATTTGAGAAAGACTCAACAATATTTCTTATTTATAAATATGGTTCAAAATTTTCTATAAATTTGTTGCTTAAAAAGCAACAAAAACCAACGATTTTATTACATATCCACTGCGCTAAAATAAGCACTTTAAAGAAAATGCGGCAAAGTGGGACATCGCAAACAAATTTTATGCCATACGTAAGCAGGTTTGTAAGCAATAGGACCTTGACATTCCCTTACAAGCCTGCTTATGGCGAAGCAGTAGTTTTTGCTGGGTAACGTATAAAATAATGAATGAAATTACGCAAATTTAAAAAGTTTTTGTATTGAACAATTTCTAAGTTGGAGCTTTTTTACATAAACCTTTTTTAAAAAGTTTTTTTTTTCAATTCAATTACAGCTTGCAGACAAGCTGTAAATTAATGAATGCATTCTCTTAAAAACCTTCTTTACAATTTGTCGTATCCATTATGCGCACGTACTATAATTTATTTATTCACGAACTCAAATTTATTATTTTATAAAAAAAAATTAAGTTTATTATTAAATAAATATTTTGCTTAAATGTAAAATATAAAGCGGTTTTAGTAGCAGATATCTTAGCAATAAACCGATGAAATAACCCACATTTTGTGTGACCACTTTTCCTTGAA
>NDXZ01052817.1:0-11932 GCA_003055125.1 Paykullia maculata
GAATGCCGTTTTGCCTAAGCAGTTCTTTAACAAAATGTTTATGTATAATAAACTTTTATCGGCCGTTAAATTTTAAAAAATCAACTCTGAAAATTAGCGAAGCCGTATTGTAATGCAAAAAAATGGCAATATTTTAACAAAGACAGTAACTAGTTATATTGTCTATTTTCTCCGATTTTAGCTTTACATCATCCTACAACAAGAGTTAAGCACATTGCTATCTACAGTTTGTAACTGTATTATAATTCAACTCTGTTCTAACTTCACGCCAATTTTTCATTATACATATGGCCGTTACAAACTGTAGATTGCAAAGTGCTTAACTCTTGTTGTAGGATGATGTAAAGCTAAAATCAACTGTGGTTAAATTTTCATTATACATATGGAGGTAACATTTTAACAATGTTCTTTCAATTATCACATAATTGAACAATTAATAAATAAACAATTTATGAACTATACCCTATATAACGTTCAAATGAAAAATTAAATATGTATTACATTTTTTTGTTTTTGTTTTTTATTTTATTTAATTTTTTTTTTTACACAAAAATTAATTATCGAGATATAAGCAAAAAAAGATAACTTTTTTGGGAAATTTAAAAAAAATGTACTAATTGACTTAGAATCCGCAAAGATATGGGCGAAAAACCTATGTATATGGACTAAAACTTATATCATAAAAACAAATCAAGTTTTCTAAGAAATTAAATATATACACACATACATACATACATACATACATACATAAGTACATACATAAACACATATGTACACGTAGTGAAGGGTATATAAGATTTGGCACAGCCAAATATAGCGCTCTTACTTGTTTTTCTTCATATCGACATTTTTTAACTCTGGTTATGTTACAAATTTGTAAAAAAAATCTTCAAGCCACAGCCTTTATCGAATAGACTGCTATAATCCTTGTATTGACAACAATGGCTCGAATAATTTGATCCCATTTAAGGTATTTGCAAGTCTATAGCAACACGATTTTATCCACACTCTCAAACTCTATGCGTATTAGAGTGGTTCGCCTTCCATACAAAAAAAATTGTGCCATTCACCCCCTAGGATTAAAGATAATGTTGAAACAATTCCAAATATAATTTTTTTAATTTTTTTGCCACGCCTACAAATACCGCCCTTTTAGTATTTTGTTCACTGTGTCGCCATTTTTAAGGACGATCATAACATTTTGCATACCGCTGTTCATGGCTCTGTACATTTCTGTCCTTAATAGTTTTTTACTACCACGTGAAAAAAATACTAAAAGGGCGGTATTTGTAGGCGTGGCAAAAAAATAAAAATAAAATTTTGGAATTGTTTTTACATTAGCTTTAATCCTAGGGGGTGACTCGTACAATTTTTTTTCGAACCACTCTAATCCGTATATACATACCTACATACATATGTATAATTGGTGTTAAATATTTTTATGTTGAGATACATTTAGCGTTAGCTGTTGCATTGTACAAACCTTGCGGACAATATTTCGATTATATTATTAACAAAGCATTAACCATGTTAAGTTGTGTGTGTCCAGCATTTTATGCCGGCAGAATTGTTGTTGTTTTTTTTTATTTATTGAAGAACAAAATTTAATTGCTCTTTTAAAATTAGTAGTTAAAGAAAAACCAATATATTTTTGTTAATTTTGTTTATTGCATTTTTATCAATTAGTTCTTAATATCTAAAAAATATTAATTGATTAAAACAGAAAAAGTTTTTAAATTTTAAATAAAATAAAAAGATTTTAAATCTTAATGTTCGATTTTTTGGTTGTTTTTTTCTAGTTTAAAAATTTGTTCTAATTTAACAATATTTTGTTTTTAATTCGATTTTAAATTATGTTTTAACTATTAATTAATAAATAACAAGTCTTTAAGACTTAACTACATAGAATAATGATAAGAAAAACAAAAATGAGTTTTTAAAATACAAAAATTAAAAATAAAGTAAAGAAATGTTTGTCTTAAAAGGTAAAAATGGCAATAATATCTTTATTTTTATTATTAACAATTATTAGTTACACAACTATTTTAATTTTATTTGTAGATTTTGTAATATTTTTTTTTTATTGAGGATTTGATTCTTGAGGAATTGAGTGTGTGTGTTAAATGAAATTTATTACAAAAAAGTGAGGTTTGTTTCTTTTTCTTTTAACAAATACATAGTTGGATTTTAAAATTTGGATCTTATTTTTTTGTTGTTGTTGTTGTTATTGTGCCTAAGTTGCATTTAAGTGTTCAAAATTTCAGTTGTTTGTTTTTTGCTTTTAAATTTTGTTTTATTAATTTGAAATTTTCTTTTATACTATTAAAATTTCAGAAATATTAAAATCGATTTGATTTCTTCCTGTTTGTTATAACATTAATAAAATTTACCAATTTGTTTAACAAATAAATCAAATTGTATTTTCGTTTGTGTTTTTTCTTATGTATTTTGTTTTATTTAATTTTTTTTTTTTGTTTAGTTTCTATTTTAGGTTTTCACTTTTTTAAGGTTTTAATATAATTTTTTATTTATCTAAAATAATAACAATTTTCATTAAGGATTTTCTTATAGGTTGATTTATCATAGATTATATAGTAAAATTTAACTATTTGTTTCAAAGGTAAATTTTATTATTTAATACTTATAAATGTACTGTTATCAACTATTTTAATATAATTTATATAAGAATGCACTCTTGTTCGAATTATTGACTATAATGAAAACCTAAAGTATTGATTTGTTTTAACTTTTAATAATATTTTTTTAACTTTACAAAGATTTAGAGTTTTAAAACAGTTTTATTAAGTTTTATTTTTTTATCCCTAAATAATATGTATGTATGTATTTCGGAAAATATTTTTATATCTACATATTAATATAAAATTAAAATTCCTTGCTTTAAGTCTTTTAAAATTAAATTTATTAATCTTCGTTTTTTGTTTAATCATTAATAAATGCTAAATATACAGGAAGTAGGGATACAGAGTGCTTCTTTTTTACGAATTTATTTATGAAAGTATGACACAAAATGTTAACTATTCATTATTTGTATGTATGTATGTATGTATGTATGTTTTTATAAATGATTGACTTGCAGTTTCTGGCAAAAACCTAATTCGTTTCAAAGCAGATTTTTAAAGTAGAAACAATTTTAACAGACATTTTCAATTTGATGAAATCGGTCGAGAATAACTTTTTTTAATTCTCTATAAATTATCTTCTTAGAATATTTTGAACATAATAGAACTGTTTACTAAAGACGACACTTTCTATACAAAAAAGTTTCTAATTGCTAATTTCGCAAAGCAGCCCTATGCTCCTCGCAGGAGTAAAACGAACCAAATAAAGATATAATAAAAATAATTTCACAAAATTTAATTGCTACGGTATTAAAATGTTGTGCGACTTTAGCACTTTAGTAATCTTTTAATAAATGTTTATTAAAAGAATTAAAATGAAGAAAACACAGACAGAGCACGTAACAAACAACTCATATGTTTATAAAGAAAAATAAATAAGTGCAACTCTCTTTAAGTTTTTCATTTTTTAGGCCACAAAGCAAAAGTTAAGTAAAATATTACAGATAATAAAACTTCGAAATGAATGAAATTTATACAACTTTTTCGAAATTTAAAACTCGGCTGGATATTTAAAATTTAACCCGCATATTTATAAATAAATTGTTTTATAAACCTTTGATGGCTTTATTAATCTTTTATGAATTTAATAGTAAAATGCTTTTATATTTCGTATTATTTTTGGTTTAAATCTTTGTTGAAATACTTAAATATTGTACTAGCCAAATATATTTTAATTTATATTTTCGAAGTGTGGTAAACTTAACGTAGTATCGCTAATATCAATACTTGTAATATAACTAATGATATTTTCCAATTCTGATTAAAACAAAAATTATAACAGAACTTAAAATTTCTCTGTTCGAATTTTCAAAATTGTTAAAATACTCAAGAAATTCAATATTCAATTTTCGGATTTAAAAAATAATATTTAGGACTTTAAATTTGTTTGGACTTTATTGGATTTTTAGACATTGTTAAAATATATATGAAAACTTTAAAGAAATTTTAACTTAAGCATTTTTTGAAAAACAATTACTTTTTGTGTAACAAGTCTAAATATTTTCTTTTTATATTTACAGTTTAAGAGAGAAAAAGGTTAAAATTAAATTGAAATAATCAAATAATAAATAAAAATATGAACATTTATTTCCACTATTAATTAATGCTACAAATAAATATTTAAACATGCTAATTAACGATGGAGTCAAGATATTAACGAAAAACTATATTTTACTAAAATTTTTCCACATTAGAATAAATCTAATTTTGCTTCAACTTTTGAATATTAATAATAATGTTAATTTCTGATAACTTAACCTGCTTATTTCTTTTCGTATTTGTTGAGCGATTGCCTTATTTTTAAACAAACTTGCGATGGGAATCGGACTCAGCTAGTCCTTTAAAGAAAATGTTTGTATCAGTGAACCATTCACATTATTGTCTTTTCATAAATTCATTGCTTTTGCATTGCCTTTAATCGACAACAACATAAATATGCAGTGTTACATACATTCTCATTTATTTTGCTGATTGCCTTTTGTACAATTTATTTTTGTTATGCCTTTACACATAAACCAATAAAATAACATGTTGCCATATAAAAACAACCAAAAACATTCACACCATTCGCTCAGTATTCGTTGCTTTTTATGTGTATTGTTTGTAAACATTCAGTTTTGCTTAAGTTTTTTGTTTTGGTGGAGTTAAGTTTAAAAAAATAATTAAGTACGAGGAAGTTTTAGATAAAATAAATTGTGCTGTTTTGCGTACCATTAAAAAAATTCAACAAGTAAAATATGGCAAATTTTTAGATAATAAAATGAAATGTATTTAATAAGTATTAAACATTTATACCATTCGTTAGGTATTCGTTGCTTTTAAGAATGTAAGTTTAGTTTTGAAAAAGGCAAGCAATGCATGCATTTTTATTCGTTACACTCTCTTTTTATAAATAGTGTTATAAATTGCTTTACTGAATTCATGTATGTTGTACCTTCTTTGTGAATGTATTCATAAGCACAAAATAGAGCATTAAAACCATTCGCTGATATGTATATACATACACACTTTGATATTAAAAATATTATTTTTTTGAATAAGTTATCATATTGATCATCGAAGAAGGGCAAATTGAATCATAATTTTATTATTGTCTGTTAAAACGCACTGGATATTTGATAATAGCCAGCAGAATACAAAAAATTAATTTTGAAAACTGTCTTTTTATTTTGCCATAAAATTATATCCTATATACTATAAGTTGTTAAACGTTTTCCCTATAATGATTGTATATGTATGTATGTATCAATGTAAGTATATATTATATGCACTAACATGTGTTTTCGTAACTGATGTTGCAAATGAATTTATATTGGAAAATATTTAATATGATTTTTTTCGTTTTACCAGAAATGAGTGTAGAAATGAAATGAAATAAAAAATTAATTTTAACGTCGATTCTTTTCAATATTGTATGATACACAGTTAATGAATGCAATTAAAATTATAATTTCCTAATAAAGGAATCGAAACTTTTTCATCTTAATTAATAACAAGTTGTTGTTCGCTTAATATTACTAAATCAAACTAAAACTATTTATTCAAAATAAATGTTAAATGCATTAAAGGAAATTAAAGACTAGAAATGAAAAATGCATAGGAAAAAGACATGGCATGGAATAACATTAGGAAATTAAAAAAAAAATTATAAGAAAATGAATAACAGTTTTTTTTTTGTAAATATTAAAGAATTTCCTCTTTATGCCTTAAATATTTGAGGAAATTCATTGGCAATTTCTCTTACTAACTGTTGATCAGAGGCACTACATTCGGTTTCCTCACAAAATATTCGCGTAAAGATTTTCATAAAATCTTGTTTACGATGCTGATGCTCCTGATAATTTGTGTTACGTAAAATACGGCGACATAATTCCAAATAACAGCGACGCAGCTGAGTTTCCCAAATAATTTTTGTGAAACATAAAAACATTTATAAAAAAAAAGAAAACGAAAGAGGAAAACACTTAC
Organism: Paykullia maculata; assembly: GCA_003055125.1. Lineage (NCBI taxonomy): Eukaryota > Metazoa > Arthropoda > Insecta > Diptera > Rhinophoridae > Paykullia > Paykullia maculata. The sequence goes on from NDXZ01052817.1 coordinate 6,108, forward strand.
CGGATTGCCAGCACACAAATCGGTCAGTTGTCTTACAATAATATCGATTAAAACTTTGTTATCATTCGTATAAAACATTCCAGCAGTTTCGGGTATACTAAAGATGTCAATAAACATTTTCAATACCGAATTCATGGCATCCGTTGAGTGCTTAAGAACCTTAATAGGATCTTCTGCAAAGTTAGAGAGATTCATACATAAAAAAGATTTTGTAACAGAAAAACAATCTCGAAACAAACCTTCTCTATTTAGTAATAACAAAATTTTCTCAGTAAATATTTTGGCAGAGGGCAAATTCTGCATGGCTTCAACTACTACATTTTGTGAGAAATCCGTAAATTGCAAGTTAAAAGCTAGAATCAATGATATAACCATATCAACTAATACTTCAGGATTATTGCCTTCAACGATTTCTAAAAGAAATGATGCAAAATGTACGCCCAGGTAATCTGAAATTAAAGAATGTTATATTTTAAATTTCAAAAACAAACAAACAGAATAGTAATAAGATAAGCCTGTCCTATAAACAGATTTGTAACGAACAGAAGCTTTATAGTCCCCCTTACACATCTGCTAACAAAAGGCGATCGAAATTATAATAATTCTAATTAGAACTCGCATGCTCGAGTAAAACTTCGGTTGAATTCGAATGTGTGAATTTAGCCAATGGTTTCTTTATGGCGAATTCCCATTTGGCAGCATTACGTTTTGAAAAAATAATGCAATTTAATTAATCATATTTTTGTAAGAGATAGGATGTCAATGCTTCGACAATCTCCCTTACTTTTTCTGGCATAAAAACAAAGTCATAAAAGCGATTGCTGTCACCTTTAGGCATATGGCCAAGCAAAAAATTTTAGCGAAATATGTATATGGTTATGGTCGCTCCCTCCAAAACTATTTTGCCACTATATTGACTTTGTTCGAACGCTCCAAAACAATACATTCTAAATTGCAGCTAGAGGTGACAAAATGACAAACATGAATCATTATTTTTTTACTTCTTTATTTGTTATGAAAAGACAATGATGCTGTCGGCTAATAAACATAACATTCTGCTGATTAGAGAGTTTCTTGCCTTGTCACCCCAGTTATCAGATATTTAACTGCAGAATCCATCTCGTGGACACATCAGGAAGTACTTTCGATGTTGCATCAAATCGCGGATTAATTACTTAAGATGCAACAATTTCCTCAGTGAACATCAACCTGCGAATTCAGACGGTAAAAGGCAACAAGACACGCCCGATCCACCTTAACACAAATAAAAGGCAGACAATTGACGTAGTGAGGCACTTTAAATCGAATATTAAAAAAGCAATTTTCTTTATAAACTATAGGAAGAATTTCGTCACTTAAAAAACTTGTTTCACTGCAAAGCAATTTTTAATCAATACATATAAACCTTGTTGTTCCTACGACTAGAAAAGTTAGGTTATATATTAGTGATGGGAAACTATCGATAATATCGATAGTAAACAAATATCGATAGCAAAATAAACTATCGATAACGATAAGTATTTATATTATACGGCTTATAAAATTAAATGGTGACAGTTAGTTTACACGATTACTTTTTTTAATACACTTTTAAAGTTATTTCTTCTTTCGAATCACCATCAAACTAATAAATTTGTGTTTATATAAGCGAAGTCGCCTTAAACCAAACAAGGTGGATATGCTCGTATTCTTACAAAAAAATCAATTCTTTTTCGAAAATTAAAACGAAGTTCTCACATGAAATCAACTTTTTGTTGCGTCTTATGTTTGAATTTTTCCGTTTAAACTATTTTTAAACCGATAGTACTATCGATATTATCGATGTTTGATTAAAGACTATCGAAAAACATCGATTGTAGCCACTATCGATAGTTTACCATCACTAGTGTTTATTAGATTTATTTAAAACTTCGTTTAATGATTCTGGGTTCCTTTAAGTTCATGATACAATTAATTTTTTCAACATCTTATCTGTTAAAATCTATATGTACATAAATTTCTCTTTTTACTTAGCATTTAAAAGATCAAACTTCAAATAAAAGATATAAATTTAAAAAATACACTCCGAACTGAGGTAACCTGATTTATTGTATCATGCTTTAAGTTCTAAGGGGTATAGTTTTAGAAATCAACTTTGGAATAATCAAACTATCAACATTTGGTGAAGAAGTCAAATTTTCGAAATTCAAGAAGTCTAACGTAAGTAAAAATATTTCAAAAAAGTCAAGAACCTCCGGTAAAAGTAAAAAAAAAAGATTTTAAAATTTAAAAAAACCTTAAAAATTTGTCGAAAACTTACCTTGATGATTAACAGGCATTGGCTGGCCCAAAGAAAATATAATTGTTAACATTTTCACTAATTGCTTAAAACGATCTAAATTCGAAAAGTTTGTCTTCATATCCTCGACAATTTCTAAAGGCAACACGGACGTCAATAAAATATCCACAATTATGTGATCCAAATGGCAGGCAGCTGTAAAGGTTTTAAGCAGCAAACGTTTAATGGGCCATCTAGTTTCCATTTGATAGTACTGGACTAAATTGACCAAGGCCTGATATTGATCACAAGACATTTCATAACAGCTAATAGTTTCATCTGCATTATTCTAGAATTCAAAAATGCAAAAACAAAGAAAATATGTTAAGTAAAGTCTTTGGATTAATCTGTTATAACATACCAATATTTCTACGAGTTCCTCTAAAAACTGTACAATGTCATCCTCATCTTCATATAACATCCAGGTGCGCTGCTCAGCATCATTTTTACAGTCAGCCAATTGAGAAAATATATACTGCAGCCTTTTCGAGTCATGAGTCATTCCCAGCAGTCCTTTGGGTGTTTCCACTTTATCGGTAACATGTATGGCTACTGCCTCTAAGTACGGATTAATAGCACCATTATATAGCTGTTCCAAACTAGTAAGCACAACACGTAACGCTTCACAGGATAAATCAAAACTCAAGTTGGTATTGCGGCGTATTATATCCACAATTTGATAGACATCGGATGATTCGACTTTCAAGTTGGGTTTTGAATAGCTGCCGTGGACTAAAGCAGCAGCTGCGGCAGCAGCATGTAATTGCTGCTGTAAGGCAGCAGTACTATCTTCACTATCTAAAGCCTGACTGTTGTCCACACTATTGGCACCTTCGCCCCTGGCCTCCCCATTAGCAATTTCTGCTCCCTCACCACTGACATTATCACTAGCTTCAGACTTATCGTTGACTTTGTCGTCCTTGGATTCATCCCCATTTAATTGCTTTATATGTTCAGCTTCTCCCTTAGAGCTCGACCTTTCCGGGGGTGATAATGAATTATTATTGACAGTGTCGTTAAGGCTGCCATTTTGTTTCGACTGATTGTAGGAGGCCGACGAACAATCTTTGAGGCTGGGTTCTTTGTAGGTGGTCACCACATCTTCACTGGTCGTTGTTGTTGTGGTAGTAGTTTCTGAAAGCTCCGATGTAATGCTATTATCCTGGGCAATATCATTGGCTTTTGTTTGGACTGGCACCACCTGTTGCGGTGGTGGTTGACTAGCTTGTGGCGACTGCACTTGCATGGAACCCATACTAGGCGATTCAGATATCATTAGCGGCATAGTGGTGCCCATGGAGGGACTAGATATGGATTTCTTACTACTATCTAATCGTTTGGTATTGGGTGGACTATGAGGTCGATGTTCCTGTGAATGTGGGGCACTATGTTTACTACTATATTTATCTCCCAGACTCTGGGAAAATGAGAGCGAAGAATCAGCATCTCGTTCTGAATTATCCTAAATGTAAATCAAATCAGAGAATAAAAAATATAAAATCTAATAACTTCATTTCTCACTCACCAAATACATTCTCTCCATTGATATTTTCTTTTCTCTCAGTCTTTCTAGCAGCTCTTCTTTAGGCATTATGCCATTTATCTCATTATCTTTGCATTTTTCCAACGACTCAATTGAAGAATTTAAAAAGCTTATTAAGAAATCTGGTTCAACCTTTAATGGAAATAAAAATGCAATTTTTAAAGTTGCTCAAGAGTTGTTCTACGTATGTATGTAAGTGTGTAAATGTACGTATGTATGTGTGCAAATGTATATTATTAATGTTAGTTTAAGTTGTTAACAAAGTTTTATGATACTCGTACATGTGCAATTCAATTTGTTTTTTTTTTTATAAGAAAAAAACTCTTCGTTCTTATTAAGTTAGAAAACAAATCGAATCTTCTTTTTTCCGTTTGTTATTACATGCAACTTAATTATATTAAAGTCATTTACAATGCTGATATGTTTTATCTTTGGCCCCTTTTAGACATAGAAGGTCATTAGAACCAGGTTAGATTTAATACTTGACTAGAATTTAAGTTAAGCAGAACGTCTGTTATTGAATTGATCGCGAATAAGCGCTAATGATTTTCTCTTATTGTCTTTAAAAATTGCATGATTTATTTAATTTTTAATCTTAATTTTTTTGTTTTAAGAAAAATGTTGCTTAAGAATAACGGCAATGACGCCAGAAATGTTTGTTTACCCAGAGTAACTTACGACTGATTTTCGATTTTTAGAAAATCTATATATATATAAATGAAATAGTCCATATATGTAACCGCATCACTTGAGAACGGCTGGATCGGTTTGCCTGAAGTTTTTTTTGTTTGGTTCGTAATTTTAAGAGACGTTTTGTATGAAAAAAATAAGGGACGTGGCACCTCCCACACATTTTAAATACATGTTTTGATATGTAAAGAGCACTGTTAAATCTATCATCTCAAAATGTTGTAGAACTACATATATCTTACACCATTTCGCCTATTCGAGCAAAAACATATTAGGATCGGGTCAGGGGGTGTGGTACCGCCCAAACAACTGAAATACATTTTATGTCAGAAATATATAATTATGATATTTGAGAAACTATAATAGCTGCCATATTAAACTTAGCGTAACTCTCTTCGATATCTTTAGGCTTATTTATGCAAAAACCGACAAAACTATATAAAAGGGCGTGGCACTTAATCTACAACTCAAATAATATACTTTAGAAATATTGAGATCTGATATATATTTTATATCAAACTTTTGTACCATTACCTATAATTTAACTTTCGTTATTTATGCAAAAATTGCCTTGAGCAGGGGTCTGGATTCTGGGTGTTCTTTTTTTAAACTGTGTTTATTTTAGTCCGTGATAGTCAATATCTAAAGTGTATTTATTAACATAAGTACATAATCATATATAGGATGCTCTTTGATTATGGTTATCATATATTCTAAGGCATCATATACATATATGATTATCCGTAACCAAGTTTATAGTTTGGACAATCATATAATGACTCTCGCAACCATATAATGATTCTCGCAACCATATATATGATCATGGTATTGACGTAAATATGACTACAACAATATTATGATTGTGGCAATCATATAATGATTGCAATAACAATAGAATTTTTAAATTGTCTGTGATCATATTACCGTTACCATACTCAACAATGTTTTTTTTGTGTGTATAATAAAAGAAAGTGTTTAGTGTTGAAAATAAATTTTTAAAATAGTAAAAAATGGAAAATTCTTCTAAATTATTTGATAACGTAATTATGTGTGTTTTTTCTTTAGTTTTAAATATAACTAGTAAGAGCGCTATATTCGGCTATACCGAATCTTATATACCCTTCCCTACATTCTCTATGTGTGCATATTAGTAAATTTTTTTCAAAATACGCAAGCATTTTTTTTGTTTTTTTTCCCAATATAATCATTTTTGTGTTAAAAAAAAAATAAAAAATTTTTTATATCTCGAAAAAAAAAATTTTTTTTGCTTAAAAA
>NDXZ01052869.1:795-11631 GCA_003055125.1 Paykullia maculata
CGATATTAATATTCAATATACTTTCAACAAATGTATTGTTGGTATTACACACTGCATATGCTACGCTACAACATATGTAGTTATGTAAATAATAATAGTAATAATTAAAAATAAAATTAAATATAAAATTAAATAGTTATTATTTTGCTTAAATTAAAAATTGTAATTAAGATGGTTTGATCTAGAAAATAAAATTGTTTTATATTTATAGGTCGGTTGTTTGGATGTTACAATTCTGCTCTAAGAAATGTATAAAAGACTGACATGTAATAATTATTTTAAAACGTTATAAGTTCAAGTGTTTTTATTTATTTGTGCAACAACGTTTATAAGGGTTTGATGAAATATTTACAATTAAGGCAATTTTTTAGTATCAAATATGGGTTTAACATTAGAATTCAAAATAATTCAAAACATCGTTATTATCGGGAAATAGACTCAAAACTTGCAGTTTTCTCTCAAAAAAAAAATCTTCAAATCTTTGATTCGAAAAGCTTTTTTAAGAAAAAATTTTAAGTTCTTGCTGTAAAGGAAAAAGTATGGCTTTGATTTTAGTATCCTAAAATCAGTTCTATAAAAATTGTTTGGCTGGATAAAAACAATTGAAGAATCACATTTTTTAACAAAATCATATAGGAATGGCTAAAACTTAATGAACAAAAACTAGTAAGAGCGCTATATTCGGCTATACCGAATCTTACATACCCTTCACTACGTTCTTCATGTGTGTATATTAGTAAACACAAACATTTGTTTGCTTTTTTTCCCCAATATAATAATTTTTGTGATAAAAAACAATATAAAAATAAATATTTTTTTTTTGCTTATATCTCTATAAAATAATTTTTTAGTAAAAAAAAAATTTAAAAAACGAGGCAGTCGTCTTTTTTGCTTATATCTCAGCTGGTTATTAATGGATCTTGCCAGTTTTCAATACCAATTTTCTCGAAAGCATTTCCAAAAGTTTGATGCCAAATACAACCCTGGGTGACGGACAGACAGACAGACGGACATGGCTAAATCGACTTCCCTATCTATAAGGATCCCGAAAATATATACTATATAGGGTCGCAAATGAGTATTGAAGAAATTACAAACGGAATGACAAACCTATATATACCCTTACCACATGTGTGTGTGTGAAGGATATAATTAATAATTAACAACAGGTATTTATGTACATCCGAAAACATTGCAGTTTACCAGACTCAGTTTTGAATCGTAAGTTGTACGTTATTTTTGTGAATACGAAAAATTGCAAAGCAAAATCCCACGATTGGTTCTGAAATTTAAAGTAATAAATAACACTTTATTTGAAAAATTTAAATGCTTTACCATCAGATTATTTTACTTAAAAACGTTTAAATATTTGGGCTTAATAAAAAATCAATTATAGCTAAAACAATTTTTTAGAGTTATAATTTATAATTTGTATATCCTTCACCACAGGTGACAAGGGTATATATAGGTTTGTCATTCCGTTTGTAATTTCTACAATATTCATTTGCGACCCCATAAAGTATATATATTTTTAATCCTTCCGTCCGTCCGTCTATCCGTCTATCCGTTTACCCCGCGATGTCGTCCGGACGCGTTATTGGTATCAAACAATCAGAATTTCCTTGAGATTTTTGCTATTGAAAACCAGTAAAATCGTTTAATAACCGACCGAGATACAAGCAAAAACAAAACAACTACCAATTTTTTTTTACTCAAAAATTATTATATTTGTGTATAAGAAATGCCTTTTGGGGAATTTCAAAAGAAAAAAAAATTAACGAGATATAAGCAATAAGTGTGCATATACTCATATAGATACATACATTAATACACGTAGCGCTCTTACTTGTTTTTAATTTGTTAAATAGTTAAAGAATGGCGTAGTACACAATGTTTTTGTTACCATATCAAAAATGGCTATCCCAAAAAAATAAATAAAAATAAGTCATTTTAATATTCAGTTTAATTTCACTAAATATACACACATACATACGTATGTATGTATGTTGAAATTATAAAAACAAACAAATTAACTTGACTACAACGAATAAGCTTTTAATGTTATTTTTTTTGGTTTTTCTTTTCTGGTTAATCTAAATTAAACTATCAGATGATTATCAAAAATTTAATTTCAATGGTTTTAAGAGCGATGCAAAAATATTGCACATATTTGATCTCGCTACGATTACACAAAGCGCTCTTAATATACTAGCTTAGACCTGGTCTGCTTTGCTACTTCAAAGTGTGTACCTGGATAACATTTTCCTTTTTTACTACGTTATTAATGGTTTCTTAACTTTTTATATCTACAGGAACACCTGTTTTAAATCATATTCAAATTGGCCCTGTAAATTACTATTAAATGCATTTTCCCGTCTTTCCCTCTTTAGATACTTTTTATGCCTCCATTCTAGTTTTAATCCCTATACGTTTGAATTCTCAAATAAGTATGGAAAACGTAATTCTTATTTTTTTTTAAGAGTGACGAATGTAGTATAAATAAAGTTTCTATTTTGATTAGTTTAGAGTTGTCCAAAAAAGTCCCAAAAAAGTAACAAAACACATATAACGTTTTCTAATTTTTACGTCTTTTTACTCGCTAGACTTTCGAGTTTAAACCTTATGTGCGCGGCAAAAAAAACAGCTTATAGTGCGCTGCAAGGTACGTGGGTACCTACATGGAAGTTACGTAGAAAACAAGCATTTTCCCACTTAATATCTAGTAAAAACGTTGGCAATAGATATATTATATATTTTTCTTACCTTCTTAAGGTATGCAAAACAACTTATTGTCATTTTTTCATACATATTTTAATTTTCTCGTTACATACAACTTACTTACATATATTATTGATTGTGATATGATCCAAGATAAACTTTATCTAATTATCAATTTTTGATACTTGGTTTGAAATATATTTCAAATTATTATACTCTACAAATTTCGCCCTTAGCAAAAAGGCAACTTTATGTTTTTAAAACCGGAAATTATAACATCTTACAACAAAACTAAAGGAGGGGTTGATAATATGCATAAACTATTGGGTGAATATACATGCAAACACGGAACATGTCGACGGCCGTTGTCACTATTTTTCAATGCTATTGCTATAGTAGCACTAGCAATATATAAAACATATATGAAATTTAGAACAATGTGTAAAAAATACAAAAATAAGTTCACAGTCATCGACGGCATCCGAAACATTAATTGTTTATACACAGGACTTTAAACCTGTAATATCGCCCATATCCACTTTACAAAAAAAAAAGGACAAAAGCGGTCGTATATCCATAGTAGGAAGTTGTCACGTGTGCTTGCAGCAACGTATAAAGCAGAGAAAAACTCGTAGGGCTTTTATCGGTTGTTCAAAGCTAAAATGCAATGAACATTCGACTAGTCGACCAATGTGTATAAACTGCTTGAAAGATCTGGGGGCATATTACGGCATTCGATATTCGAAATTTTGTTCGATCGATCGAGTTTTCTTAACATTTGGTATAGGAATTCCAATTAGAATATTTTATTTTCGATCGATATCGAATACCGTAATTTGCCTCCTGCACTAAAATTTTAAATATTTTGTTTATATTATTTATTGAATTTTTGTTTTATACTGTTCACACATGTGGCACGGGTATATATAGATTTGTCATTCCGTTTCAGATATGCATATTTTTAATTTCAATGCTAAAATTTTGGTTAAAAAGCTATCCAGGTACCTAGGTGCGCACATAAGGGGTAAATAAAGCACCAGACACCTTTCAGCTTATTTTTGGAGTAGAATACAATGGTTTTTAACTGTTTTTTTTATATTTTGATGAGTTAAGCAGATAGAATTTGACTAGATTTTCCCTGTTTACCTCTTAAATATTTCCTAGATTTCAAGTTAAATACTAATTTACATCTGGCAACCTTGGTGCTGTTACATAAAAGTGTTTAAAACAATATGCAGTAGCTCAAAATTAAGTATTTCTTATGCAAATGTTTTAATATTTTTAGTAAATTATTAAAATGTATCGCCCAACAGGAAACAATAAACGTCAACAATGGGCAACAATGATGACAGTCACAACAGCAGAAATATAGTTTACAAAAACAGAACAAGAAACGACTATGATGTAAAACTTTTACAAGTGAGTACTTCTTCTTTCGTGACATTTTAAAAGAAGAATTAACGGAAATATTTTTAACTTTTAAACGGCATCTAACAATAATTCAAGACTTCCGTTTTTTTCCTCACTCATACCAATGCAATCACATGCATGTCGACAATATATGTATATACCACCACTCAAAAACTACCCAAAATTTATAAACTCTCCCATTAGAATTTATGCAAGTTTAGGACATTTTTGATAAACTAAATGCAAATGTTTCTATCAAAAATTATTTAATATTTATGTAGAAACGAATGAATTCTTGAATATTGAGGCACGTGAACGCGCAATTTTAACGCCCTCTGTTTTGCTTTATTTGAATGTTTTTTTCTTTGTTGTTGCCGTTGACATCTGTTAGTGGCAGTTAAAATTTGTATTTGAAAATAATTTTTTTTTTTATATGGCTGGTGTGTTGGTGTTTATTTTGTAGACCATGTTTTAAAATTCAAACAAACTTTTAATTTGTATTTCATTGTGAAAGAAACTTTTACCAAAAATAATTTCTATATTTTTCATTACTTTAACTTTCAGTTCGGTGGGAGAGAGGAACTGTTGTTGTTGATGATGATTTGGGCTGACTTTATATTTTTAATATGAATATTTGGTAGTAGTAGCTGATTTTTCAATTGCAATTTCAAGACAATATACCCAATTTAGATAGCAAGCAAACAATGCAAATGTAAAACGAATAGTGTTAATAAAATGTTTAGAATGGGAAGGTAACCTAGGAAACAAAAGCAAATTTTTCACTAAATAGCTTAGAAAAGTTAACTTAAACAATTTATCGATTATTATTGCAAAAAAAAATATTATTAACTAAGTACTATAAACCATTCTAATGTCTTTCATTAGTTAAATATATATTTAAACTTAAATGTCTATTGCTTGAGACGTGCAATAAATATGCATATCTTTATGTATGTGTATCAAAATTTGACTTTTTTTTAACAAAATAAGAGAAAATAAGCAACATTTTCGGTTTGAAAAATGTATCTTAAATTTTTACAAAAAAAAAAGTATAAAACCGAATAAATAAAAAAATTCTCTAGAAACTTCGTAAATTCATCATTTCTATAAAAAAAAATAAAAAGATATATGAAAAATGTGCATAAACATTGACCTCTAAATTTTTTTTTGATATAAAAAAACTTCATTTGAAACAGTTATAATTAAGTTCTAAACAAAACTTTAGCACCTCTCGATAGCTATCCTTCTTATCCCCTTAATCTATATTTTTTTTGAAAGTATTTGAAAAATGTGGTGGATATAAATGAATATTTTGAATAAATAATAGTTGCTGGCGGTGGTTTTTTGCTTGTCATTGTTATTGTAGTTGTTGTTTTTGTCATTTAGTTTTTTAATGAAATTCATATTAATGAAATTTGGCAGAATATAAATAACAATTATTTAAGAAATGTAAGGTGTGCCAATGACACTAAGAGGCGTGTTTAAGTATATTCTAAATACAAATCCTACATGAAATAGAATTAAAAACAAAACAAAGGCAATTAAATGCAGATAAAGTATGTTTTGATTCGTGATTAAATTGAAAATTTGCTAAGCTAAAGCAAAACTTGTGATCTATGATAATAAAATTGCAAGGACTTTTAAATGGGATTTTAAAATTTAAAGTGTTTAAATAAAAGAAATTTGTACCCAATTGAAATTGTTTTCTGAGTAAATAAATTTAAAATATCAATTCAAAATAGGAGGCTTAAGGTGTGATATTTCGTTAAAACAAAAATAGTCTGAATTCTAATAAATTAAAGAATTTTCATTTAAACAAAAATAAATTAAAGATTCCTTTGGTTTTAGGATATATGTATGTCTATTTAAATTATAATCAATTTAAAAATTTTGAAAAAATTGCCAAAAAAAAATATAACATTAAATTCCTACTAAGTGGACAAATAAAAATAAATAAATTATTTTATTATATTTTTGTATTGTGTATTTAAAGTTGAGCCACAAATTTTAAATAAAATATTCCCAAAAGATTAAATACATTTAACCAAATCAAATATTTATTAAAATAATTGGCAACAAAAACAAAGTATAAAACATAAAATAAAAACATATGAATAAATAATGAATCCACCTCCACTTACACAACCAAATAAAGCCACCCACTTTTTTTCAAGAAGTTTGTTTAGAGCCATCTCCCTCATTTGGCAACTAATAGAAGGTTGCAGTTGGGAAACATATTAATAAAAATGGGAAACAAACAAAATTTTAAACAGAAAAAGAATTTGTATTTGAATTATTAATAATAATAAAATAACAATCCTTGCAAAATAATGTACCTTTACCCTCATTGTTGTACAATTTTAATATTTTACAGACACATACACACACTCAGATAGTAAAGTAGAAATAAACGGTTGATTCAAACAATAAAACTGTATATAAATATTTTAATACATATGTGGATTGCGTTTGTTTGTTTGTTTGTTTAAAACAATTTTTAAATTTTTTTTACAGCGGATAACTAAGTAGTCAAATAGTAGGCATATGCAGTCAATGCATTATTTAATATTTCAAATGGGCGTGGCACATTTACTAGAAAGAAAATAGAAGTTGTGATGCAATATTTTGCTGTAATATATTATAAATACCGTCTATCATTTACATAAAACTTGCAAAATGTTTTCCAACAATGACATCCATTCATTTGTTGTTATAGTATAAATAACGACTTGCCCTTACCCAACAACATACTTTTCAATAAGTATTACATGTCGTCTGTACTATTTAGAAGTAGTTTTTTTATGACAAAATTATAATGCAAAACGTTATTACTTATTTAACTACTAAGAAAAAAAAATTGTTATCAGCCACTTATATTAGTCATTATGATTCTCATTTGGTTAAAACATACGTAACGTACAGCAGTACCACACCTCAGTTTTATTCTCAGAAAGTCTTAATTTAAATAAAAACAAGTAAGAGCGCTATATTTGGCTGTGCCAAATCTTATATACCCTTCAATACGTGTATTTACGTAAAAAAACAAAAAAAATTGTTTTGCCGATATCTCGAAAAAAAAATTGTTTTCTTATATCTCGAAAAAATTTTATTTTTTATTGTTCAAAAATCATGTCTAATTTCTAATTGTTTGATACCAATAACGCATCCGTACAACATCGGGGGGCTGAGAAAACTTGATTTCAACAGATGGTAGTCGTCTTTTTTGGCTTATATCTCGGTCAGTTATTTGGCGATTTTACTGATTTTCAATAGCAAACATCTCAGGAGAATTTCTGATTGTTTGATACTACTAACGAGTTCGTACGACATCGGAGTGCTGAGAAAACTTGATTTTAACAGACGGACAGACAGACAGATGGACATGGCTCAATCGACTTCCTTATCTATAAGGATTCAGAATATATACACTTTATGGGGTCGCAAATGAATATTGTAGAAATTACAAACGGAATGACAAACTTATATATACCCTTATCACCTCTGGTGAGGGGTATAAAAATCTGTAAGACAGTTATAAATGTTTAAGTCTAATTTCCGTAGACTATTTAGAAGAAAAAAGTAAAATTATAGGTAAATTTTTAGCAACAATTATATAATTCATCTTTGAATCCAAAAAGTTATCTCCATCTTACTTCTTAAAATTATATTTAAAAATACGGACAGATAGACAGACACCTCATTTTCAATCTACAAAATGATGAGAGAATTAAAACATCTGAATATGGACTGTTGCTTACAAAAACAAAAAGTATGACATTATTTTTTTGGAAATATATTACAATAAGCAAAACGGCTAAAGTTAATTTTCTTTTAATTCGATTTATTTTATTATAAAGAAATTAATTAATATTACAACCGGAAGTTAAAATATTTCAACAAATTTATGTATCACTTCTTTTTGCTTTAATCAAATACTGTAAACTTTAAAAAAATCTTTTTAATATATTATATGTTTTCTGGATAAATTGTTTTGATTGAAAGTGGGAGAATTCTTTTTACAAGTTCAATGCTAAAGGCAAAAAAAAAATTGCAGGTTTGAACAAAATTTCCATCACATTTAAATGCGAGTATTAGGCTTCTGATACTCATACTTTTTTTGTCTCTTTTCCATATAAGGCATATCACTTGTTTTTTAATTTTTATATATGGGTCATTTCACGTCAAGTGAACCAACTTGAAAAATCGATCCAAAAATTATTTAATTTTTCAACATTTCTATAGCAAAAAAAAAAAATGATTTTATTTCTGAGGCTAACATATTGTTGGTATTACAGTATCGGAGGTATCAAATTTTAGTTAGGTATGTTTTATACCGTCGGAAAGGTTAATTTATCTAGTTTTTCAGTATAAGTTTTATTTTCAAGGTTTTAGAAACACTCGCACACAAATAGGAAAAAATTCAAAATAGTGCATATGGTAAAAATTGAAAAAATCCTTGTCTTGAGGTACAAATTATTTTTTTTCATAGATATCCCACTCGCATCCCACTAAGCGACCACAAAGTTCTTAAAGGAAATGTTATAAGCTTTCTTTTGAGCCAAAAAAAAGTGGCCATTTAAAAAAAAAAATTAAATTTTATTTTGCAAAAAAATTTATTAAAAAATTTTTTATTTAAAAAAAAAAAATTTTTTTTTGAAAGGACTGAAAAAATATCTATCTAAACTACTTTGGACAAATTTTGCTAAGAGCAATAGGTAATAAGTTACATGGAGGAGAAAAAACACCTGGTTAGCCAAAAGGTCAAAATTTGACCCCTTCTAACTCAAAGTGTTCTTGACCGATCTTGTTGAAAAATTGTCTCTAAGCTACTATCTAATAGGACTAACTATGGTGTAAATTTCATCCCGATCGGAAGACATATGTAGATTGTAAAATTAATTAAATGAGTGTAAACAGACAACTTTTACACATTATTTCAATAAAAGAAACATTTTAAATTAAACACTTTTTTTTTTGTTTCACGCATATGCATACATATGTAGGTACTTAATAAATTGTTGATGGCTAAACGAAATTTGGCGCAGCCAAATATGGCGCTCTTACATGTTAAGTTCTTAAAACTATGTATGCATTCACATAACATGAAGTAAAACGTGAAAGACAAACATTGCATCACATATTTAAAAAAAAAAAGTTAAACGCATATTTATTTTTATTTCTTTGAACAAGTAAAAATTTAAGTCTTTGCGTTGCCAGCCATGTGACTGTTAGTGATTAACGGAAGAAACAAAAAAAATAAAAAGAAAAAATATGCCAAAAGCTGGCACACTTAACGTGATGTTTATAATGTGACAATTTAAAAAAGGGAGAAAGTTACATATATTTTATGAACAATCAAAGTATTGTTGATTGTAAAACAATTTAGTTCTTTAAACTTAAACTCAAAGGCAAAAAAAATGTCCCGTTTAATAACTTATTTCATTAAATCTGTTATCAATTAAACTCCTTGTTTTAGATTTTAAATAAAATTTTCTAAATTTATTTTAAAAAAGCATATTATAATGATTTAAACGTTACCTTACTCACATGAATCATTATCTTTCAAAAGTATTATCACAACAGAAAAAGCAAAAAAAAAACTATTGCATGTAATGCTGCTGCATTAAAGGCAAAAATTCATATAAAATTACATAAAGTACACATACATATGTATGTACATGGATGCGTATGCCACAAATTGATTACCATATGCAAAATTAATTTGAAATCAACTGAAATAGTGATTAAAAAAATTAATAGTGCTCATTATATGTCCAGCAAAATATACTGTCAAGAGTAGGTTCTTAATATGAACGAGTATTTATCTGTGTGACATATAATGCACATATAAGCATCCACATCCAAACAATATACATATGTATGTATATATGTACATACTTTTTTCACACTGTCCTAGTAGCTATACACAAATATAACAACATAAAGAATATACAAAATATATCATCAGTTTTTAAAGCCGTGACAAAAAAAAATAACCAAATGGCAAGATGAATTTATTTATCGCCATAGCCTTCCGTCCAAAAGAGAGAAATATCTCTATCTTACTGCAGGCATATGCATGTGCTTATGGTTAAATGAGTATGTTTATTTGTTCTGATTACACACACAAATATATATACATTTATTTTTATTTTATGTTTCATTGAGTTTAACACCTTTTTTGGCGTTTCCCAGAAGCGTTTCCGTTTTTTTCTCTGCATTTTAAGAAATCATTTTTCTTTTCTCAAACTGTTTTTCGTTTATGAACGTGGCCAGCAACTTTGTGAATGTTTTCCGAGATTTTAGTGTGTTGCTCGTTAAAATATAATATTTCCCTTTGCTTTATTGTGTTATACATACGTGTTTACAGTACGAATTGAAATATGTTAATTTGGTTAAACATTCTAGACAACATGTACTAACAAAAAACATTTATATTTTTTGTTTAAAAATACCAAATATGCTTGTTTTATTGCGCTATATTCGGCTGTGCCAAATCTTATATACCCTTTACTACGTGTATTTAATTATGTATGTGTGTATATTTATACTTATGTATGTATTTACATGTCCGAATTAATTTATGATATTAATTTCAGTCCATTTAGGTTTTTCGCCCATATCTTTGCTAGTTCTGGGCCAATTTGTAATTTTTTTTTTAATATTCCAAATGGCCTTACACATAAATACAAAAAAAAAAAAAGTTTT
>NDXZ01052871.1:0-11555 GCA_003055125.1 Paykullia maculata
CTACAACCACGTTGCGATGTCGTACAATGACTCGTGGCTTTTAGTCAACTTGCAACGTCGTAGCTACGTCATTTGTGGTCGAAATAAGTGCAGCATAATTTTGGGCGTCAGTATTTGGCATGTCGTATAATGTACATATTTGATCGTATATTCGTTTTTGGTTTAAATGCGTTTGGTTGATAATACATGATACAAACAATGTAGCCGCCATGATAAAAAATTAAATGATGAGTATTGAAGAAAATATATATATATCCAATTTAAGACCCCAAAATGAATCGGAATGGTGTATTTTCACTGAATTTTGTATGCATAATATTAAAATAATATTTTTAATATAAAAAGATGTCTAAAAAAAATGTTTACAAGTAATTAAATAAATATTTTCCGTTGTGTTTTTTCGAGGTAGAACATAAACTTTTATCGGTAAAATTTTAAGCAATGCCGTTTTAACGATTTGTAGTTTTGCATAAATCACATCCGTTTTTGTATAGATTTGCAAAAAGAAAATAAAAAAGAATTTATCCGACCAACTTTAAAGTGATATTAGTCGCTTGAGTCGCTTATTGTATTATTTATATATATTCAGCCGACCAATATTATAATAAAATCAGTCTCCTAAATGGAAAGAAAATACCATTTCATTCCTCTGGTCGTTATTGGTATACTGTTGGTCGTAAAAAAGGAGGTCGGCAAAGTACAGGATTCCTATTCCCCAAAATGGTTCAAATTTGAGTCTTACCGTGGTCGGTATGACGTCAAATGTGTCGGCCGGAGTCGACTTTAGACGACGTACCGACGTCGTTACAACCAATCTGTGTTGCTTGGGTAGGTAATGAATTGCTCTTACTCAATAGTATACTTTTCAATGAGTTAAACATACCGTCGTCTGCTTCATAGAAGTAGTTTTCCAATAACAAGATTATATTGAGAAACGTAATAATTTATTCATGAGATATCTAAAAAAAACATTGTCACAAAAATAATATTATTGATGGACACTAACATATTATGATTTTTACGGTAAGACCTTTTCTATCTACTAAGAGTCGTTTACAGAACTACGACAAATTAAAAATATATTTGCATTAGATCATGTCTGCTATAATGTAAAGCAACAATGTGGTTGCAGCAATTACTGTGTATACAGTATTTTATTTTGATATCTTTAATCATCTTTCGTGTCATCATACTCAACAAAATTTTTTCTCTACGTGTTTAAACAGATTTTTTTTTTGAAGTGTTTGCCTACTGTCTGCCAGACAACCATAAAATAAAACAGCCTCAGATATTCACGCTGCCACTAAAACTCAAAGGCAGTTCTTTTTTTTCGGATTAAGTCATTATTGTAATTATTATGGAAGACAAAAACAGAAAGTTTTTTTCCTGTGGCTCAATATCTATCAATCAACATGATTAAAATTTGTCGATTTTAATTAACGAAATATGTTTACAAAGACATAAAACTGCACAAACATACATACATACGTAAGCATATATTTTGTAAGCTGCCGCCATTAAAAATGACAATATTTTACAATACAAAAAAACGTCATGGTTATAAAAAATATGCATTTACCCCATACACATACACACACAAACACTAATATACACAATTAAGCCAGAGAACAATTTTAAATTAATGAGAAACAAAAAAAAAATTGGTTTTTAATAAAGAAAAAAACCATTGAATTTAATTTAAATTTGAGATCACCATAGTAAAATAAATTGAAAATAAATAAAATTTTAATAGAAGAGTTTTTTTTTATAGTTAAATTGAAAAAGTAATTTTATTTTTGAGGAAAAGTATAAATTTTTATACAAATTTTTTTAATTAAAGAGCAAAAGGAAATGTCGCTTAAGCAAGCTAAAAAGCTACGATTCCATAGTTATACTATTTTATCAACACCTTAATACAAACGGAAAATTCAATTATTTAATTTATTTGAATTAGAAATTTTTTTCTTTTATTTTTTTCTCATCTTTTGATTACCAATATTTTGTTGTTATAATTTTTGGTTGCCTCTTTTTGTAATATTCTTTATAGAAACTGACAGAATTAGGATGCTGTAAGTAATTTCGTAATAAATAAAATTTGTCAGAAAGTCAACAGGGAATTGAATTAGTTTCACAAAATTACAAGAAATGCCAATAAAAATATGCATTAAAAGCAATATTTGCTCAAAGCAATAAAATCAGCATCCGGCAACAAAGAAACTTACTTAACCTCAACCTTAGTTTCTAATAAAATAAAATAAAATAAAAAAATCTTTTGCAAAAGAACCACCTTCAAAGTGTTAATAACATAACATAAGAGATTTGTCATTTTATTTGTAGGACAACAAAATATTATTGTAAAACCTTAAAAGCATCCGAAAGTTAATCTAAATCGACAATGATATATTTGTTAATTTAGTTATTTGTCCCTAAATCTTTCTATTGGTCTGTTTGTCTGACTGTCTTAACTCATTATAGAATTTAAGCTAAAAAAGTTAGGGAAATAAAATATGTCAAAAGTATTATTTTTTTTTATCAGAAAATGTTAATTTAGACAGTCGACAATCGAAGGAAAATTTTTTCAAAAAATGTATAACTGATGGATGAAGCTTTAATTTACTTGTTGTTGGAAATAATTGTTTTCTTTATTTTGGTTTTGTTAATTATTTAAGGTTTTTAAAAACAAAATTTTCGTACAAAATTTTGTGTACGAACCTTTGATATTGGATATTAGTAGTGTCACTTGGTGTAAAGTATTACTTTGTTTATATTTTTTGCAAACAACCACTGTGGAAAATTGTTATTAAAAATTTTGTTAAAAGTATCTACGGATCATGCCCTTATTAATGCGACTTTTTGTTGGTGGATTAGAAAATTAAAAAGTGACAATTTTTAGTATCTTACAAGGAGCGTAGCGGTCAGCAAAAACGTTTAATGGTGTAGAAAATATGCTTTTCCCGATCCAACCTCGTTTAAAATGCCAGAAAAGCTTGCAAAATCATTTGTAGTAGATAAAATGATATCTTCAATCATTTGGATTCATTTTAGAGCAAAACAAGTGGGCATCAAACAAACCGAAGCTAAAAGAAGTCAAAAAGTAAATTTGCATGTCTTCTGGCCTGTTTCAACGCTTTTTCATTATGATAATTGAAGGTGCAAACAATGAACATCGGTGCCTTAGCCGAGTATCCACTAGGCTAAGGTAATGTTCTCCTATTTGGTTGATGTCATCTATCACGAGAAAATAAAGCGCGTGAAATTACATGTATAAAGCACATCTGAGCTATTTAAAGGGCGCTTTGCAAAAAAAAGTTCAAAATATGCGATCAGAGAAGACTCAATGATTTTCCATCGTGGCAATACTTGGCATCGTGCAGCGTAACAAGTTGAATAATACTAAAAATCAAGGTGGATATTGCCCCTTTATTCTTCTATTAAGTTTGTTCTTTGTAAATTGATTTAGCGGGATTATGATTTATTTATTAAAAATTGGTTTGATTCGTTTTTTAGTTTTAAATAAGAATTTATGTATTAACTCAATTAATTTGAAAGTTGTCTTTTTTAAAGAGGGTAATAAAAGCCCAAAGTAATTATTATTATATCTTTTTTTTGGTTCTCTAAGCTTCATTAAGCTTCATAATTAATTTTTTTCATTTTATTTCATTTAAATTGATACTAACTTAAGCCTATAGTACACGACATGTAAAAAGCAACATACGCATATGACTTTGACGTAATTTTGTCGCCATCATGAGCGACATTTGCTACATGTCGTGTACTTTTATTTTCTAGCTTTAAAAACACCCAGTTATATTTAACAACCGATATGTCATATGTTACCGATATGTCATACATTTTCGTGACGTCAGAGACACATGCGTATGTTACTTTTTACAGTTCGTATACTATAGGCTTTACCCCTCAGTTTTTTTTTTTTTAATGTAGAAAAGTTTCTGTAAAGTCCCTTTTTTAAACAATCGATTATTAAATTTGATTTAACAATTGAATAGCGTTAATCAATTACAACCAAAAAATGACAGTTGCAATTAACAACTAAGCAATTGACGCTAATTTCTTTGATTTAAATAATTAACAAAAGTTGTTTGCTTCGCCCTTGTTCCATCAATTTCATTTATTAGGATTTAAAAAGAATGGCAAACTATCTATGAAAAATATTAAATTTAAAAATATTTCTGGTAATTGCTTCGTATAGAAAAAAATTTAACTTTCAATTTTCTTTTAGTTTTCCATGCAAACCATAAACTGGAATCAATTAAAAAAAAAATATTCATGTCAGAAGAAACCAGAGCATAAATTTTATTTGTATGTTTTTGATTTGTTTAGTCATTAAAATATTTTCTTTGTATATAAAATTGAAATTGAAATTGAAACGGCATAAAGGAAGAAACAAAATTAAAACAATTTGTGTGAATATTGACAGTAAATATTTGATTGATGGATATCCTTTAGATACGTATGTGTTTGTGTGTGTGTGTGTGTGTGTGTGTATTTGTGAAGTGTTGTTCTCTGTTTACTGGCTTATTCCCTAGAAACTTTTAACCCAAACAACTTGGGAAATCGTTGTACCGTAAACATAAAAATATTGAAACAAACTTTTCTGTTTACATTTTCCCTTTATTTTTTCTATTTTGTACAAATAGAAAAATGTTTTGTTTAGAAACTTAAAGTAACAAGTTTTTTTTCTCTCAGGTTTGTTATTTCATTATTTTTTTTTTAGGCCTGGGGCTTTTTCCCTTGTGATTGGTTTAATATTCTCTCTGTAGTTGTGGCTTTTTGTCTTATGATATGGAAAATCGTACAAATTGAAAAAGGAAAAGTGTTCGGTAACCAGTTGCAACGAATTTTACTTGCCCACCAGTTAGAAAGAAATTGAATCCGTGGTTATGGTAGGCGGTTTACAATTACTTTTGTTCAATGAAATTCACAAAAAAAAAGAATCCATTACATAGAATCCTAAAATAACCAAAGTAAAGCATAGCAAAATATTATTGCTCTTAGGAGAGGCTGAAACAAAAAAAGGACCTTCGAGGGTCTGCAAAAAAAATTGATAACAGATATTTCTATATAGTAATTGGTATCCTACGGACCATACTGGACTTATTTTTTTCCTATTTTCTAAATTGTTTGATTTGTTCAAAAATTCAAAAATTTTCTTTACTCAGCCAGTACTAGGAAAAAAAACATACTTTTTTACTCTTTGAGTTAAACTGCATCTTACAGTTTCTGATCATTCCAATGCGCTTAAAAAGGAGCAGATGAAGGTATATAAATTAAGTGTCTTGTAATTTTTGTAAATACTTAAAATGTCTTTTACTAAGATCAATATTTTTTGTAGAACAAACGCTATGACAAACTTTATATAACCACCCCAACCATCTCTTTTTTTTTTTTGGTGGTCGTAATAAAAAAAGGGTTATTCTAGGCCATTGCACACAACATGTTGTACAAAGTATGGAAAAAGTTGTTGTATAAATCTAAAAATAAAAACAAGAAGAATGTAAAAATATAAATAGACTAACAACCTATATATCATTTATATGTATAGTAAAGTTATAGAGAAGGAGAGAAAAAAAAGACACAACATACACTATAACACAAATGCTACAAAGCCAACCGCAATTTGTAACAAACGGCAGCCCATAGATACTAGATAAATAACAAAGAGGAGTGTTGCAAGCAGTTGAGTATTAAAATATAGCATTTAATAAACTTTGTGATTTTATTTTTTGCAATACAATTAATTAATTTTTTTGATAACTGCTTGCGATATTAATATTTATAGGTTGGTGCAACAAACAATAAATGGTTTTCACAGTTAAAAAAACTAAAAAAGTTAATTTATCTATTAGCTTTAGTTTAGTTTCAATTTAATATTTTTATATTAAATTTACCTCGTGTTTTACCCCCAACTGTAGGCCGATTTAGTTCGAACCGTTTTCCATGGAGTTAGTTTTTTACACCAAAAACGAATTGCAACAATATTTTAATATAGGTTTTTCTATATTTATGTGCATTAGGAGGGTCCTCCTTCTCCAAACCAAAACACGATTGTGTTCTAATATCAACAGTAGCAAAAGGGTTCTACAAATTTGTTTTGTTAATATGCAAATAATTTTGTTGACTTGACTGTTAACAATCAACTTACAAATGTCGTTATTGTATTTACAAATTCGATTAATGGTTGAGTTTTTATTAAACTTCTAATTGTATTTACAAAGAAATTAATTGTGTTTACAACACTCTTTTTTCTGTGTAAGGCAGTGTATGAAAATTAAAAATGTTTACCATTTTCTGCCTTACAATATTACATTTTTGTGCTTACTGTGAAACGCATTCGTTTGCCTATAATAAGTATATACTGCTAACAAATTTTCTTTTATTTTTAGCTGGGCGTAACCATAATCAACCATGTTTTTCTCTGGGTGTACATCTTCGGATGATAATTTAAGTCTTATATCTTTGCGGGAATTTAGCCATTAAATCAATTTTTTTTCAAATTTTTATAAAGGCATGTCTTTCAAACATATATAATAATTTTTTTTTTTAATAAAAAAAGTTGTTATGTTTTTTGCATATATCTTAGTCGTTTATTGACGGATTTTAGTAATTTTCAATAGAAAGAATTGTACAGCATCTATTTCTGATCGTTTAACATTATTAACGGGCCCAGAGTATATCAAGTTAATGAGAAAATCGGATTTCTTGAAAAGGACTGACGAACACGCCTATTCGATTTCTCTATCTATAAAGATCGCAAACGTATTTCTTAACAAGATGTTATGGTAACAATATTTAACAGGATTTTTATATAGGCCTTACGTTATCCTGTAAATCGGACAACAGAACCAAAAAACATAAAGATATTTTTACATATAAATTACAAACAAACAAAAAAACACCCAAAAATGCTGCGACACATAGTACACAATAACGTAACCCCTTTTAGACAAACTGTCAGCAGCAGTGATTTCTATTCATTTAAGTTTTAAATGCAACTATTAAAGAGTAATTTTTTGTCAAATTTATGGTCGGTACAGTCCTTGATTTAGGTAGTTTTAAAATTAGGTGATGACTGTTATATGCCCGGATTATTCTCTTTAGCGACAGCATTTTTACTATTAGATAATTAAAAGAATTGTTTGACCATTATATCCTGTATTTCTTAAATTCACGAACAATATTTCTTAAGAATATTAGGGTTTAAATAAAGGGTGATTTTTTAAGAGCTTTCGGGTTTGATTAAAAAAAACACATACAAATTAGAGAAATGTATGAAATCTTCATTTGATACGATCTATATTATTCAATGTTTAAAGATGATTTCATGTAAATGATGACCGCGGCTACGCCTTAAATGGTTCATATGCAGGGTCCAATTTTGGCATACTCTCTTCAGTGGATTTCCTGAATGCGATGGCAATTCTTGCAATGCTTCCGGCTGCTCCTCACACCAAATACGGTAATTTTTCTTGTTTTCGTGTATCCATTCAACCAGAAATGAGCTTTGTCGCTAAACATAATCTACAAGTGTTGTTCGTTTGTTAGTCGATTCATGGTTCAACTATAGACCGAAGTGAACATGTAATTTCCTGAGCTGCAAAAGACAGTGTTGCCAAAAAGAAGATTGCTAAAAAATCACCCTGTATGTTTTTACTATTACATGATTTGAAATGCCGTAACTTTTATTATATTCGAATTTTCACGCCACCCTATTGCTAATCTGTAGCTGTTGAAAAATGTGTGCATACATATATGTACATATATATGTATCTGTTTGTATGTTTTAAAGTATTTATTAATAAAAAAAAACACAATAGAAACAACAATAAACAACATCAAAGTTACTTTAATGTTACAGAATATATATAGAAGTTTGTTATAGTCGAAGCAAAAAAAAAAACGCCTACTTCACATACAATAAAAAGAGGTAAAATATTGTACGTATAAGTAGAAAACACCAACACAATAACAATGCATACATGTATGTATAAATAAATAAATAAATAATAAATACACTCAAGATAAACTTCCTATAAGAAAAATAAGCTAAGTTTTTTCGTTCATAATATTTCCTTTATAGAGTTATATGCCTTAAAGCTAGTTAGAAAATAAATACAAAAAAAAAACACTCTTTTATGAATATATCGTATGGAGTAAGAGAAATCTTTAGTTTATATTGTAAGTGTGACATATCAACACAATCTGCCATTGTGCCTTTTGTATTCTAATATGCTACAGTATGTCTTCGGGGTTAACAAACAGCAAATACTTAGTAAAGGAAGAAGGCAACAACAAAAAAAGTATTAAAATGAAATAAATAAATAATAAATAATAATATACAGTTTCACTTGTTAAAGACTCTGCCAGACAATGCACAGTGTAACAACTTGTTAGAATTGGAAGGAGAAAAATTGTAAAAGTTTTATGTTTGTTTGTAAATAGCAACAAGTTTTTAAATTATAAAAAAAACTAACAGTGCAAACAAATGACATAAAATATTTCTGGAATAAGAGTTGTTTACTAATAAATTAGCTAATTTTCACTTTTCATATTTATATAGGGACATGACAAGTTTTGGTTTGTTATATTTTTTGTTAAGTTAAATCAACATTTTTAAAAACCTCTAAACTCACATAAAAAGAATTTTTCATAAACCAATAAAATCATGGTCTTTCAAAAAATATTTAAGAACTTTTTTATACAGAACAAAATAAGTGTAAAAAAAATTGTTTAATAATGATAAGGCCCCAAAAATATATTTTTTACTTTTAATTTCAAAAAAATTGTTTGTATGTTATAACAGCCTGCAGTCTGCTTTTGTGTCTGCTATGATAAGTTTGTGTTATATCTTCACCAATATTTTAGAAAAATTCGGAGACCGAAAAATTAATTTAATGCTCTTTCTCTCTCCCTCTCTTTAGCTCTTACATAGACCAAAAGAATTTTGCAATACAATTAGTCGACAAAGACTAAAAAAATCCTTTTTTTATCATTTCAAATTGTCAACAGTGACACTGTGCGATGGTATACTTCATATATTCATACAAACATTAACATAAAAATCTATATATCAATATTGGGGTGGCGCTGTTTATATAAATAATAATATATGGGACGTCAATATTTTCTACTTAAATATACTTTTAATTATGTTTTGCAGATATTTTTTTGGGTTCTTGTTCAAAAGGCTGGGCTAAAGGCCAGGGAGACCCTTTTAGCAACAAATTAAATATTTTTATAGTTTTTTATTTTATTTTTTTATAGTTTAATGGTGCATTTGCTTTCAAATTCTATAACAAGTTAAAATAGTAATGGTTTTGAAAACCCTTTAAAGAGGAAATCATTTGTATAAAGCAACACTTTATTAGAAAAATGTTGGCTAAAACTTATAAAATTTAATAAATTTTATAACATTTAATATATTCTTCAAATCATAACCAGTTTTTTAATTTAAAGTGGGTCTAAATACCAAATCGGAATAACTTCATAGTCAGAGTATACTAAAAAATTGATTGAAAATATTTGGAATTACTATTTGGTACCACTATAATGTCTATCCATTCGTTTTGTAGTTTTAGTTGCTATTTTTGTATTTAAATAAAGATGTGTTACACATATCCTGAGGTTACTGAGAAATAGACAGTAACACAACAAATATTTTTACACAACAAAAAGGTAAGAAATGTAAAGAAAAACTAAACAAATGAAAAAGGAAACAAGATGTGAAAATGATAAACCTTTAATAACAGCAGAATGATAAACTGTTAAAGACAATATTTTGTAATATATTTTAAATACAAAATGGATATTTAATAATTTCTCTTTACTACTAAGGCATAACTGCCCATGAAAACTAAATTTAAAAATTGGATATAAAATAATAATTGACATAATATTTTAAATAAAATATGAAAATTCAGAAAATATGTCAGAGAGCCAAAAATTGTATTATTTTTCTATAGGTGAGATATTCGAGCATTAATTTAAATCAGAATAAATAGTTGTTTATGAAGTAAACCGTGACAAATTTACCAATTTAAAGCGTATGACAAATATTGAAATAATATGTCAACAATATCACTCATACGCTCCTTTCTCAAAGTAGCATAATATCTTTAAACAAATCTAAAGCCCTAATCATGTTTGCATTAGTGTATCTTAAAAATGAATGACAAGGGTATATATCTGTAGGTTTCTAAAAAAAACACCTTAAAACTAAATTTTAATAAAGTAAAAAGAAACTTGAAATAAACTCTTTATATTAATTTTAAGTTTTATCGTGATATCTTTATATATAAAGATGAAAAAAATTTGTATGTATGTTTGTTTGTATGTTTGTATTTTATAGCTGGTCACACCGTTGGACCGATTTTTTTGAAATTTTTACAGCATGTTACTGATAGTCTCGAAGGAACAATAGGCTAAAAAAATTTTGGAAATTTTACATGCCACGCCCACTTTTCATCTAAAAATATAAAAGAGCCACGATTAAAATTAACTAACTGATTGATTAATCATCGCACATCTCAAACAAATAAAGCTAGAGACTTCAAATTTAGACTGTGTGTTCCTCTCCTGTTGTATAGCTTCATTAAGAAGGCATTTTTGGAAATTCAAATATTTAGGGGGTAAAAAAGGGTAAAAAAGGGAAAAATCGGTAACCTTCTATCCTCTAAACTAAACAAGATAGAAACAAAATTTAAAAAGCATTGTAATCTACTCAAAAAATAAGCGGACAGGTGTCTGGTACTTTTTTTAGTTTCGGGTCATTAGAGGGTAAAAACGGGTAAAATTTACAAATTGGTACTCTTTTGGGGCCCCTTGAATTTCTAAACCAAAAAACATAGAAATTTTATTTTAACTGTATTCGTCACATCTCTAAAAAATATGAATACTTTTTTGGTTCTTTTTCGAAATTCTGACTTAAGGGATAAAAATTGTACTTTTTTAGTAGTTTTTTAACATAAAATATTTTTGTGAAATTGGATGGTATTCATGTAAAGGTTGAAAAACTTTCTACTTATATAGAGACATCTATTTGAGAAATAAATTTTGGCAATTGAATAGGGATTAAAAAAGTACCAAAAAGGTACTTACTTGGCCAATTTGGACAAAATTTTAAACACAGGGTCCTTTAGACTTAAAAAAAATAGTATGATATAATTAAATTTTAATAACATTAATATTGGGATGAAGAAAGGAGACATTTCGGGTAATAAGGGCGAAAAAGTACTTTTTCAGATTTTAGGGTACTTTTTAAATTTTGTTGAGTTTATGAGTCTAGAAACGTAAAATTGGAATCTATGGCCTTTAATTAAGATAGAAATTCATATGAGGGGATAAAAAAGTACTTTTTCAACTTTAAGGGTACTTTTTAAATTTATTGAGTTTCTGTGTAATTAGGGCATATTAATCCTGATTGAGATAGAAAATCACATATGGGGCAAAATATTACCTTTTCAACTTTTAGTGTACTTTTAAAATTTTTTTACTCGATGAGTCAAGAAATGTGAAATTAGGGCCTATTGATCCTAAAA
>NDXZ01052916.1:1552-14868 GCA_003055125.1 Paykullia maculata
TTTTTTTTTTTTGTAACTTGTTAGGTTTAATTAATTATCCGATAAACATCTTAAAATATTTATATATGAAATCATATTTATTTTTGTTTATAAACAAACATTCGCACATAATAAAATTCATTTTGTTGTTTTATTTCTCTTTTACAAGTTTTGTTAAGCTTTTTAGTTGTGTCTCTTATTGATTTAAAGTATTTTTCAATATTCAATATTGAAAACATATATGTTTTTAGCTTAATCGCATAAAAATGCTAAACAATGATTTCGTTTGGTAATTTTATGCAGTTGTATGAAAACATTTGCCTTTTAAATGCAAATTTAATTGTTAATAAAATACAATTTTTTGATATTGGTTACATACAAGATGCATAGATCAGTTGATCTTTTATAAATTGGTACTCTGCTTTAGACTGACCTTGAGTTTTGAAATTCTCTTTATACGATTAACACAATTACATATTGTGTAAAGATTTGCGTCGTGATTTTCGTAATTTTAACTTTTCTAATTCGATAAAATATGTGTTTTCCCATTTAGTGTGCAGATAAAGAAGAAATTTGAAATAAATTATACGTATTTTGATTTGAAATTGAATCAAAATATTTCGAAACAATTTAAATGCGTGTCTTCTCTAATAATACAATGGAAAGGCAGAGATTTGAAAAATGTCTATTAAAAAGCTTTTTGGAAGCCATTACAAAAGATAAAATGAAAATGAAACGAAAGGAAAGGAAATTTTTTTTTGTCTCACTGGTTCGCAAATTTGTGTGAGTGTTGCAAAGAATAGCATAAACGTATAATGCCCTTAACACTTACGGAGGTATAGGGTATAACAATATTTGAGGAACCACCAGTTTTGTGTACTCCTTTAAAAAAACCTTCAAATGTCAAAGGGACGATAATTAATATAATATGATTCATTAGTCCTTACTTCTGCCTATAAATTAAACTAAAAACAAAAATACATTAAAATTTTCAGCTAAATATTTAATAACGTTTTTTCCACTACTTAAACCAACAACAAACCACATATATTTAACCAATTTGTAAAACGCGTAAAAAAACAAAAACAAAATATGTTAACACAAATTCAAAGTTGCCAAATATATAAATGACATACACATACACACACAGAAGACAACGCCATGCATATGAGCCGTTATCTTTGATAAGGCGTGTAATAGATAAACATTTTATATAAAAGCTGTTGTTGTTGATATATTTATGAGTAATTTTTTAGGTTAAAAATAAAACGATGTCAAAAACTCATTTTTGTTTTCTTAATCAGTGTGTAATAGACATGACTGACATTAAGTTTATTTGGGCCTAAAAAAGGTATGAAAACTTATCATAATATTTGACATTGACACTTTTTAACTGTATTTAATTTTAATTGTTAGTTTATATATATCATCATGTACAGTACTGTGCAATTAATTGGTAGTGCTCATTTTAGTTTTGATTTTCATGTTTATTGAAGAAACTATTTTTTGTATATGTACTCCTATAGTTTTATTTATTTATACATTTTTTTTTATAACATATTTATTTACGAGTATAAGAAAAAGGTTTAGACTGTTTGGTTAAGGAAAAAGTATATATTTTAATCCCTTTAATTTACCCAATTTTCAAGTATCCGCGTATAATTTTAAACAGACGATTTGCTATTATTTGAAGATTTAAAAACTATAAAAAGTAAATAAACAAAAAAATAAGTTTTTAAACACAGACAATAATTAACTTCTATTTAGTTGCACAGTACTGAGCAACAATAAATTTCTATGATATGAAACTACGCAGTTAAAAAGTTAATTTAACGTTTAAAACAGTTCCCCTTAAATATTCATTGATGTTTTGCGTTAAAATAAATAATTTTAATTTGTCATAATTTAGCTCATAAAACTTTTATCGTCTAGTTGAAATAAAGAAGAAGGTCATGTTAAACAAAATAATTGTTAATGTAAATTTGACCTTAATTACTTATTTGCTTGTACTTCAATAGAAGAAGGAATGGGCTTTAAACAAATTCATATTAGAAATTTCTAGAATATATCGATTATGTTTAATGTTTTTTCATTGTTAAACAAATTCTTTTTACGAGTAATGGCTTTTTTTTAAATGTTCTTGCTACAAAATAAGTGTCTCTGTATCTTGAAATTTAAAAGATTTTCTTAAAAAGAATTTGCGTTAAAAGAAAGTAAGATTTTGATTACCAACAAAATGAAGCCATTTGGGGGGAAATTTTAAATATTCTTCTAATGTTAGTTTTTTATTTTGATGTTGTATCATATTGCATTGCGTTGGCATTTATGCCAACAAACTTATTTTTTGGCAGGAGTTATATGCAATATCAGGAAATGTTAGTTTTTTATACCAAAAAGAAAGAAAAGTAACGAAATAAATAATGTAAAGACTAAATCCTGCTTGTAAAAGGCAGTTTTTTTTAAACATGTTAAAAAGGTTTAAAGATTTAAAGTTTTAAAGATTTATAAACAAAAAAAAAATTATAAATAATAATAATAATTAAAACAAGAAACAACTTACCCGATATAAAAAATACTAAATACTAGGGCAGTTGTTAGGAAAATTGTTTTGTTGGTCGGTTTAAATTTGGCAAAACGATTTTTAAACTTAAACCCTTGCTTTGTCTTTGTACTTAAAAGGTATTAATAATGCAACAGTTGCACTTTTAAGCAACTATAATCTTTACTGTTGAGTTAAAAAACACAAAAAATTAATAACAGTAATGATATCGTAGTAAAGTACAATAAAAAGTACTTTAATAAGTCTTGTACCTTTTTTTCTTATCTTTATTATTAATCTCATCCTGTCATTATTATTTCGTTTTCTTCAGTAATTTCTGCTTAGTTTAAAAGAAATATTAAAAAAAAAAAATTAAAAAAATTTCACCGTGACCACAAAAATTTATGAAACGGCCAAAGTCAAGTCATTGTGGAAAAAATACTTTGCATTTTTACCTTTTTCTCCTTTTTTTTATTGTTGTTTAAAACAAGTGTATTTATTACAAAAGAATTCATAAGACAAATAAAAAGCTGCATGAAAACTGCAAAATATTAACAAACATTAAACATTTTTCCACCTGTAATTGCATTATTTCTTTTACGCCTGAGAAACTTTTAAAGTACAAAATACACGAGTCATAAATTAATTTAGATACAAGCAATTTATTTGCAAGCCACCAGGGTATTGTGTTGGCTTAAGACAATTGTAGTTTAAATAGGATAATAGAGGGAGAGGTTTTTTTTTTATTGCAAATTATAGAAAACAATTTTGCAGGGAGGTTATTCTACACTTAAACTGTATAAGTAAAGAACTAGTTGTTTTAAAAGTCTAGTGCGTTGTACTAAAACGAAGATCACAAACGAATATATTCTATCGAGAACAACTGGTATAGTTAAATCTCTAAGAGAACTTGATATAAATATGCCCAGAACCGACTTCAACAGCTACATGTCTCAATAGAGCTTCATCATGTCAACATTAATTAAGCGCCTTGTAAATATCCAGACAAATCGATTTGTTAGAAAACGTCCCCTAATAAAACCAAACTGGCAATCGATAAGTAAGATGTTTCACACAAAATATTTGTCAATATGGCAACATTAGAAAAGAAAGCTGAGCAAATTTCTATTAAGCGGTATCTTTCACCAAAAAAATTGCTAATATTCAAATATTTAATATTAATTCAATAACTATTTTTTTCTGTTTTTCGGAATAATAATTCATTTCTTGCAAACAAAGTTTGGAATAGAGCAGCATTAGTTTCACCTTGATCGTTTGTTAATGCTGTATACATACAGTTGTGGTTAATGTCTTTTTTTATTATTAATTTAAGCTTTATAATTTTATTTACCGATTGATTTTTGCTGTTGTTATAAAACTTTTTTATATTCATAAATCAATAATTATTTATTTTTTTAATTTTTTTTTATCATTAAAACCAATAAAGCGTTTATGAAAATTAATGGCATCAAGAATTAAAAAAAAATTAATAAATATTTTAAGTTAAAAACACGTTTTTTGAATTAAAGAAACGTTATAATAATAGAAAAAAGAACAAAAAGTCATTTTACAATTTGACATTTAAAAAGAAGAAGCTCTTGAAATTAAGAAAAATTACCTTCAGCATAAAAATATGTTTGTATTTATTTAAAGGAAAAACCTACAAATTATTTTGTAAATAAATTTATTAACAAAAAAAAAACAGTTTTTTCATTAAAAAAATAATTAAAACACTTCTTTTTATATTTAAAACTTTAAAACCACAAATAAAATTTAAAAAAAACACAATTGGTTATATTCGGGTGTATGAACTTCAAACTAAAACTAAATTTTAAATCAATGTTGTTGTTGCTGTAGTTACAAAGTCAAACAACCATTATAGAAATAATTACAAAAACCTTTTTAATTTGCCAAATTTTAAATGTCATTAAACCTTTATTTTAAAGTTTTTTTTAATTCCTAAATAAAAGTGTTAAAATATTAAATAATTTTTTTTTCACTTAAATAGTATTTCTTGTTTATTTATTTTTTCGTTTTTTTTTTGACAAAACATTTAAACAATTAAACGCATGTTATTTTTTTTAATACGAGCTTAAACATACATCCACACATTGTTTTATTTGCCTTAAGTGCAAACGTTTAATGGCTACTAAAGCGTTACATATTGTATTACATTGAACACTGAAAGAAATTATGGCATTAAATTAAACGTTTTCTTAAGAAAGTTTGTTTTAAAAAATATTCCAAAATATGTGTTTAGTCTTTAATGAATTTTAGATTTTAAATTTAATTTTTCACAAATTTATTATTAAGAACTTTAACATATTTTAGTCAAAAGCCAATAAAGTTATAAATTTATTATTTTAAAAAACCATTTTAGACAAGAACCAAGAAACCATTTAAGACAAGAATAGCCGCTATTAATAAAATAATTAAGAATAAAATAAACTTGTTTACCATGATATAAAAAAACCCTGATTCATGGAAACTGAAACCAGGTACTTCTTATTTACTGTCTTATATTAGCGTTTACACTCGTTTATATGTTTTGTAAGGCGAAAGCACATCACTTACCATGATTGTGCATTTCCTTAGTTAAGAAGCAAAATATTTTTTACCATTAATTTTATGATCATCTTGACTATACATAATTTGATAAAACACATCTCGATGGAATACATTTACTAAAATAGTTTTAATTCTTAATAAATTTTTCTTCAAGTGTATTTTCTTAAAAACTTAGCTTACAAGTAATAGCAACTGCGGCTGCTGCCGCTGATAATTACCTAAAGTGTTATTTAGGTGTTAACTTAAAACAAAAACATATATTTTATTACACACTTAAATCATACAGAAGTTATATTTGAACTTGACATAATAATTTAAAATTAAACCACATTTAACAATGTTTGTATAAATATACATACATATGTACATACTTATACATACATACAAAAAAATATTATTAAAAAGTAAATAAAAGTTTTAAACAAATATTTTCCCAGAATATCTTTGAACTTTTAACCTTATTTTTTTCTAGCTTGACTTTTATTTATTTTTTTCTTAAGCTTCCGTTCTAGCACTTACATAAAGCAAACACTATTTATAAGAATATATCTTAAGTGGTTCTTATACAAAAAGAAAAAAAAATGAAAAATAAACACAACACACAAACACACAACGATTTCCCTTTTCCTGTTAAAGTAGGCTTTGAAAACAAAACAACTTTTCTTTGGTCTTTAACTCAGCACAAACATTATTAATCAAATGTGTCTCTGTATGTGTGTGCATGTATGAATGTGTGTTCATGAATCGTGCATCATCAACAATGTACCTTTGATTGACAGCATAACTACAGTCACACAACTCTAAGTATGTGTATTTAGTTGTCTTTCTAATGGTTAGTTTGATTATTTCTAATGATTTTCCTTTTTAACCAAAACCACAAATAATTAACTTTGAAAATATTTGACATATTAACTAGACTTTAAAAGTAACGGAAAGGGGAAAGGAAGATGCAATTAAAATAAGTAAAAATTAAAAATAAGAAAAACGTGTTTGTACTTAAAAGTTTTTAAAGGTTATAAAACTGTTTTTTACTGTTCCCTAAAAAACACCAGCGCCATCGTAAACCATTAACCGGAAGTTGGTTCAGCGGCGCCTTTTAAAATTTATTTATTAATTTTTTTGGAAGCATCAGACCAGGAAGTCGGTTTTGTGGTAAATTTTTGAAATTTTTTGGAAGTTCTGATTGTTTTAGAAATAAAATAATTAAGTTTAAATTTTATAAATATTTTAAATTAATTTAAACCATTTGACTTTTTGTATCAAATGCTATTTATTGTGTGTCTTAGGGCGGTCACCTTGAACTCAAAAAACTTTATATGCATTTTAATTAATATTTAAAAATCTTTAACCCCAATTAACAATAAACATATGTAAACTAAACTTGAAGTAAACACTAACTCAAGGTCTTAATTTCACAATTAAATATTGTTTAAAAATGTAATTTGAGCTTTTCATTTAAATATTTATTTGTTAGATTGATAGCAAATATAAGCCAAAGTGAAAAGTATAAAAAAATGTTAAAATTAAGTTCTAAATTGTGCAAATAAAAATAATTAGAACTCAGTTGCAAATCTTAACAATGATTTGAAAATTAAATTAAAAGTGTCAAAGTGTTTTTTGCCAATGACTTTTGTAATGAATTGAAAAATCATCATCTTTCTCAGTTTAAATATTTTTACACTCTTTTGTAACACATTTGAGCAATAATTGCTAGAATGTCAATAGCCCAACAATATAATATTTTCCAATTATACTTGACCCACTTAAATAAATGTTTATTTCAATATTTTGCATTGTTGTAGTTTTTTTTTCGCAATTAACAAACAAAAAAAAAAAAATAAACTACATTGTCAAGTAGTTTAGAATTTTTGCATTTTGTTTTTTTTTATATTTTTGATAAAAATTGTAAAAATATTTAACAACAACTGCGACAACGACAATATAATGACAAAATACATAGTTTTAAAACAAGTACAAGTCATGTGTAAATGTTAAATTGTTTACATACTAACATACTTGTACATACATATTTAACGTTTAACTTGAGTCGAAACCTAAATTCACACCTGTCACAAATAATGTTTTTAATAAAAATGGTTATTGTGTACAAAAGTAATGGCAATTTAAATATTTTTTGTTTATGAAAATTCTTGCATAAGTTTGTTAATACATATTTACATTCTTTTGTTGTTGTTAAAATTTGGTTAAAAACAATTAAAGTTTTTTGTTTAAAATATAAAGCAAGAAAAAAATGTTAATTTTACGCAAAAATAAATTTAACAAAACTAAGCAAAAAACGTATGTATATTTTTAAAAGGGTAAAATATTTTTATGATGTGCAAAACTCAATTTAGAGGAAATGTACAAAGAATTTTTATTTATTAAAAATTTCTAATTTGTACAAAAAGTTTTCTAAAAATTTGTAATTCCCGCAAAATTTATTTATATTTATTTACAAATTTTTATACAATTTTGATTTATTAAAAAAAAACATAGAAAATATTTGTTTTTGAATTATCAATTTTTGACAACTCCTTGACATGTAAATAAAAAATTTTGCAAAACTTTTCTATCCATAAAAGTTGTTTTCATAATATTTAAAATTAAATGTAACAATAAAAAATATTTAATTATTTTTTAAAAATTTTTAATACATTTTTTTGCGTTACATAAATTTTTAAATACATTTTTTTACTTAATCAATAACAAAAATATTTCAAAAATTGTACAGTTTATTTTTTACACTAAACTTTTTAAATAAATTTAGTTTATTTTGTTAAAGCAAAAATTTATTTTATAAAAAATTTTGGTAAATTCAAACAAATTTTAGAGCTTTGATTCTATAGAAAATAAAAGATTTTTTAAAATTCTTAATAAAGTTTTTAGTTTTCAGATAAATTTCAATAACTACCCTTTTTAAAGGTATGGGTATATACAAGTTTGTTATTCCTTTTGTAATTTCTACAGTAGCTCCCATAGGTCGCCCAGGGTTGAATGTGGTATCAAACTTTTGGAAATACTTTCGAAAAAATCGTTATAGAAAACTGGTAATATCTATTAATAACCAGCTGAGATATCATTAATAAGCGGCTGAGATATCAGCACCTCTTTATTTTTTACACAAAAAATATTATCTTTTTGACGCTTTGGAACCAACTACAGACATTTTTGATAAATATCGGACTAATTAGCCCAGAATCCCCAAAGATATAGGAGAAAAACCTACATGAACAAAAATTTATATCATAAAAAATTAAGTTTTCTTACATTTGAACTACTTTTCGGACATACAAATATACATAAATACACTTCTTATTACATTACATACCTACACTTGGTGAAGGGCACAGGCGAATATATCGTTCTTGTTATGCATTTGATACATAAACGTTTTGATCTACAGAGATTTTTAAAAATATTTTAATTTCTGTTTTTAGAAAGATTTTAAAAAATATTTTTGTTTTAAACGAAATTTTTTATTTTTTTTAAAAATGTTAAAAATTTTTGATTAAAAGAAAATATTTGTAAATTTCTATCACAATTTCAAAAATATATGAACTTTAAGCTAAAATAAAAAATTATTAATAAATTTTAATTTTTGTTTTATTTAAAATTTTTGGAAAAGTCATTAATTGTGGTAATTTTTTTAATATCAAAAATGTTTTAACAAAAATCTTTGTACAAAATTTTGGGAAAATTTTTACATTAAATTATATGTAACAAATTATATTTCTTTTTTCACCCATATTTGTTTATAAAAACTGTTTAATAATTTTTCAACATGTGTAACTTCTGTTTACTTCCTATGTAATTATTCGTTTTAATATATAAATTAAATATTAATTGGATTTATGTTCAAAGATTTTTGATAAATTCTTTTTTTTATAAAAAACTTTCATTACATTACTAAAGCTGCCAACCAACTCACATGACGTAATTCTTCTTTATAAAACTGTAATAATTGTGTTACAAAACAAAATTTTTCTTTTATTCTAAACCACATATTTTACCAATTTATTTAGAGTGAGAACAAACACCTTCAACAACCCCTTCAATATGGTTTGAGACAGAATTTTTATTGCGTGTAAGAAAAAAACCTTAAACTCATTTAGTTGCTTATAATTGAACTTTACATAATTAGTTGTTATTTGTTCCCCTTTTTCTTTGAAAAGGTCTTTAGCATTAATGTCCGAACCTAATACAGCTTAATGTCCGATGGGTTTACTGCTGCTGATTATTGTGTTTTGTTTTCTTTCGCTAAAGGAGAATCAATGTCTTATGTTTTTACAGCTTGATTTGCTATTAAATTCTGTAATAAAAGAGTTAGAAAAAGGAAAATAAGAAGAGTTGTGTTGTTTTATTTTATACTCACGAAAAGAAGTCCGTAAACGATAATAATGTTACAGATTATTTATTCTCTTGTTAAAATATTTAAGTAACGGATAATGCAGACAATTACCTGTCATTTATTACTTAGTAATGCAGGCGATAAAAAATGAATTTTTAAAATAAGAATAACATCGCTAGAATGTATTTCTTTTATTTATTTTTATATTTGAACAATTAGTATTAGTTTCCAACATTTTTCTCTGAGTATTGTCATTATTAAAATAGCAATTCTTAAAATAACTAATTTTATAAGGTTTCCCTTCTTAGTTGTAACAACAATGTTCTTACAAACGCTGTCATTCTTAACCTTTTCATTTTTCCCCCATTTTTCTTTTACGTTTTTCTTTTATTTTACAATTGAAAAAAAGAAAGAAAATTAAAATGAGGAAAAAAATCTCTACATTGTTGTTATAATTTTATACCAAATACAACAATTTTGAGGTTGCACGTTCCTAAACCAATACAAAGTAATAAACGGACAGACAGACAGTTCCAATGTATGTATGTATGAAGTAATTTACTAAATAAAACAAAAACAAAAATAAAAATTATATGAAATAAAATAGAAAAATGTTAAGGTGTATTAAAATAGAAATAAATCAAGAAAACAATTTATAAAAATTATGTGGGTGTCACGATTGTTAGAGGCAAAAAAAGGAATCAGCAACAACAGAAAGCAAAGAAATACGTCTTCTTATTTCAATTAAATCAATTAAATAATTTGTTAGAAAAGTTTAGCTCAAACTGTAGTAAGAACTTTGGGGCTCGTTTTGTTGTATTTTTTGCACGTACGAGTCGTCTGTGTACGACACACTCTACCTTTTCAACCCTTCGCCAACAAATTTCTGCTTTGCAAACTGGTACTTTATAATTTTAAACAAAACTTCATGGTAGAAGACAGTCGACGTTTGGATTTTGTAATGTGATTTTCGGGAATTTCATCTTAATTCCAATATTATATTAGTGTTTAGGAAGTACAACCAAAACCGATATGGTTCGACCTAGCGCCAAACTTTTTTTTTCACATTCACAAGATTAGCGATTAGGCAGACGACTAAAAGGACATTATTCATTTGAATCAGAAAGTGGTTCTCAGATCTGGGACTTTGTGTGCGCTGCCATTCCTGCACAAACGCATAATATTCTTATCATCTATGATGGTGTAGGGGACATGAAAACATCATTATAAAATCATTAATCATACTTTTATTGTAATTTTTTTAAGCAAACAAATTGTTTGATATTTTTCTTATTATGTATTATATTAGTTAAAAACTTTTAATAATATTTGTTTTGGCTTGAGTTCATTTGCGATTATTATTTAGAATATCATGCAAAATCAAGACAAAAGATTTTTTGCTTCACCTTAAATGAAACGAATTCAGTTTATTAAGGGTCTGTTGTTGGCATATTAAAAAACACATATAATAACATGTATAAATTAAAAAAATATATTTATAAAAAAATAAAAAGAAAAAAAAAACTTAATTTTAGGTAAATAAGATAAAAGTTTGTTGCTTTTACTTTCATAAAGATCATAAAATGGCTCTAAGAATATTAAAAAATAAAATAATTTCATTTAAAGAAATAATCGTATCATGTTTAATGTATGTACATATAATTTTACTTTTGTTTGTTTGTACTTAAATAAAAAAATTATCTTTTTCATTAAAATTTATTATAAAACAACAAAGTATTTCTTTTACTTAAATAACATTTAAAATCATATATCATTGACGTTAATTTCATTTGTCGGCAGAATTTGTTTTCTTTTTATCTAAAATCTCATAAATTATTTGTAAAACATGAAAGAAACTCAGAATTAAGTGCTTCTTAAATACCTCCTTTAACAAATTTACGTTGTACTTATGTACACACATGTCAGATGTCAAAAAAATTTCAAATAAATAAAATATAAAATCAAATATAAATATAAATTATTTAGGCCTTAAAATGTAGGTCTTCTTATTATTTTGATCGGTATTGAACCGATTTTTATACATATTCTCAAACAAATCACTCAAAACCTTTTGTAATGTTCTTAGAATCCAGGAGAGAGAGAGAGAGAGGAAGAGAACTTTGAGTAAGTGTTTTTCCGTACAATAACAAGACACTTAAAATATTTTCACTCGGAGCGGTTTCTTGTATTCTAGCCACATCATAAATAGTTAATAATCAACAATAACTGCCTACTAATAACATATAATAACAGCGCTGTTGTACACTGAAACAAATCCAAGAGATATTGATTAACTCGTTTTATTTGTTAATAAAATATTTTGTTGCAAATTGGTTTTGCGAAAAGCAAACAAATCTCTGTAATTTTGGGAGACAATTTTAACAAACATTTTAATTAAGATTTATTTTTAAATAAAAGCAAATTTTGGAACGCTAACGAAAAGTTAAGGAATTTTTTAAATGTTTTGTTTATAAATTTGACAAGTAAGTACTTGGTTTTGTGTCAAGTTTATTTTTTGGTAAAACGTAAAAATACTAAAATTGAAAATATTATAACAGTTTTGGTGTTTTTTTTTTAAATAATGTGTGCATGTATACGAGTAGATGACCAAAAATTTAGACTAAAGCAATGCCTAAGCACATTTATTTATATGCAATCTCTAAAACACGCTCTTTAATATTATCCGAATATGCTTTAAGAACATAACTGTTGCGCTCTGCAATATACTTTGGTATATAAAAACTATATTATTCGCGTATAAAAAGATTGATGGTTTTTGGCAATTTTTTAGAACCCTAGGTATAACACCACTCCAATGTTGTTAATTAAACTATCTATTAGTTTTAATTTTTATACTAATACTAGCTGACCAGGCAAACGTCGTTTTGCCATATATAAAAAAATACCTTAAAAGTTGAAAAAATAACTTTTTCGCCCCACCGTTTACCAGAATTTTCCCCTTTCTCTTACCCATTGCTATTGTTGTTAAAATTTTATTATGTCATACTATTTTTTATGTTTGAAGGAGTTCATGTTTCAAATTTTATCCAAATCGACCTAGTAATTTACTATTAAACGCGTTTTGCCGGTTTTCCACCTTATGATACTTTTTTAAGTCCCCATTCTAGTGTCTAAATTGTTTTCTCAAACAGTTATCTAAATAGTAGTAGAAGCTTAGGGGAAGATTTTCATGAATTCTATTAAAATTCAAAAAAATATTTTTTTTTAAAAGTACCAAAAATTGGTACAATTTTTATCCCTATAAGTTTGAATTTCCAAAAAGTACCAAAAACGTTTTCATATTTTTTGAAGAATGCAGTTAAAATAAAATTTCTATGTTAATTGGTTTAGAAGTTCAAGGGGCTCCAAAAAAGTACCAAAATATAATGTTTACCTGTTTTTACCCCACAGGCCATCAAATTTGAAAAAAGTACCAGACACCTGTTTGCTTATTTTTTGAGTAAAATACAATGCTTTTTAAATTTTGTTTCTTTTTTGTTTGGTTTAGAAGACAACGGGAGAGGAACCCACAGTCCTCTAACAAGTCTCATATTAATATAGGGCATGTCTAAAATCAAAGTAATTTGTTTACCAATTAAACTCTCAAATAAAATACACCCATTTTTTTTTTAAACCTATAACATAGTTTGAAATCAAAAATGCCAAAATTTACTGTTTAGAATAGTTATCCTTTAAGTTTACAAATAGTTGACTATGACTGTGAATTTCGGCCTGAGTATGTATAAGACATGGATTATTTTCAGTGTAGCAAATGTTCGTTTTTTTTTGTGTAGAACTCATTTCTTACAAAACAATTCAAATAGGTAAATATTTATGTACATATGTACCTAAGTACATTTTTTTTTTTTTTTTTTTTTTTTT
>NDXZ01052933.1:0-17851 GCA_003055125.1 Paykullia maculata
ATGGGTAAGAGAAATGAAAAATTCGGGTAAACGGGGTCGAAAAAGTACTTTTTCAACTTTTAGGGTACTTTTTTATACTTGTTGAGTTTATGAGTCTAGAAACGGAAAATTAGAGCATCTCGCTTTTAATTAAGATAAAAAACATTAAGGGGGGGCTGTCGTTCAGAAGATATATTTTTTCTAAAAAGTATCCAAAATTAAACTTCTTTAAAACTACTTTCAAAACTAATTTTTGTCATAAAGAACATTATCTGAGAATGATGTGTTAAAATTTTTTCGAATATATAATCCAAAACTACCAGGTTTAAAAAACAATATTAAAAACAGGGGGCAAATTACGGCATTCGATATCTAGTGAATTTTTGTTCGATCGATCGAGTTTTCTTAACATTTGGTATAGGAATTCCAATTAGAATTTTTTATTTTCCATCGATATCGAATGCCGTAATTTGCCTCCAATTATAATTTGAAAAGATTTTTTTTGCATTTTTTTAAAAAATTTTGTTATGCTTTTTTATTGTTGTTTATGTTTTTTAAAATACTGCATTTTGAAAAAAGTTCTTATAATACTACTATTTTTAAAATGTTAAAAAACATTTCGCTCATTTACTAAAACAACGTCATAACTCAAAAAAACTAGTTTTGCAGAAAATGAGTTTAAAGTTTTCAATTAACATACAACTCAGTGGAGATATTAAAAAGTTGTCTTCTATCAAGAGGTGAGCTTACATGCCATTTGCATGAATTTTTTACAAAATATAAAGCATGATATAGTGAACAATTCTACATCATATACTCCAAAATTTCATTTTTTGAGTTATGACGTTGTTTGAGTAAATGAGCAATTTGTTTTTGCTAAAATTTTTTTAGTATTTAATTTTTCCAATGACTAAAAATTAAAAACTTTTTGTTTAAATTCTTTTCTGTCGTTTTCAAATGTCAGTTGCAAACAAATCTCCTAGCCCGCAAATAATTAACGGACCCACAAGAGGTGTTTATATAATTTATAGAGTTATATAAATATTGCTAATAAAATTCAGTATGATTTTTGGCGCAACAATTGAGATATAGACAAATGACCATGGCAGCCTCTTTTTATATTTGATATTTTTATTCAGAAATCTATTATTCCAGTTGTTACAATTATTTGTTTTATTACAAAAATCTTAAATTTCAAGGTTTTCGAAGAACCCTGGTCATATTGGCTGTACAGAATTTTTGACAGATGTGTTTTTTTAAATCTGTGCTATGGAAAATAAATGAAATCCCCTTTAAAACGGCTTAGTTATAGGGCGGGTATGTATTCGAAATTGTTTCAGGAAAAACTAAACTAACTATTTAATGCGTCTAGGAAGATTCTAGAATTAAATATATTGTCCTAACTTTTGGAGTTATAAAACCTATGGGTCCACGAATTTTCTGAGATACAAGCAAATGATTAATGACGTTTTAGTTTTTTAATACATATGTATGTAAAAAATGTTTTAATATTTATTTTTGTGTTTTTAATTTATTCACTTATATCTTTTTCGCAGCAGCTAGTTGCCCCTTTACTGCACCTTAGTAATCTGTAAGATAAACACTTTGAACCTGTTAAAGTATAAAGAAATTAATACAAGTTATTTTCCACAAACTTAAAGAAAGCTAAAATTTTCTCTGAAGTTTCTTTCAAATACAAATTCCATATTTCTCTTGATTTAAAATTTAGTTTAGTTCATTAAACAAATAAATATTTATAAACAATAATTTAAACAAATAGAGACACATGACTGTAGATTCATTCAAATGTGGTCAGGCTTACATTTTTGCAAAAATTTATATTTTCACAAAATTGTGGTTAAAGCTAAAAGGATATACAAGTACTTAGTACATAATACTAAATATTAAGTACATACTTGTATGTTCATATATGTACATATGTATATGTATGTGTGTGCTAAAGTGTATGTTAAATAATGGTAATCTAGTGTTCAAATATGTTTTGTGCAAAATGACAATTGAGATACAAATGTAGAATTCGAAATATTAGGATAATAAAAGAGCAACAGAGAGGGAACGTGGTTAGAATAATAAAAGCTTCAGTATCCAAAGAGGAAATTTCAATCAATTAGTTGGTTTTTTTCTTTGTTTTTTGGTATATAAAAGTGTTTGAAATATGTGTATATTTGTGTGTGTTTGGTTGAAGTCACAGAATTATAACTTTATTC
This sequence comes from Paykullia maculata, assembly GCA_003055125.1. NCBI lineage: Eukaryota > Metazoa > Arthropoda > Insecta > Diptera > Rhinophoridae > Paykullia > Paykullia maculata. The sequence continues at coordinate 2,208 of NDXZ01052933.1, forward strand.
GTTGGCAGTTTGTTTTAAATGTATGTGGGAGAGCTAAAAAGAAAGATACAAATAGCACATGGGTTAATAACCAAATAATAAATGTCCTTGAAAAACAAAATAGATATTTATTCCATAAAAGTGTGCCGAATTTTACTTATAGACAATTGCTCATTCCCTTACAAAAGGGTGTCCCAAAACATACTCATTGCACGACAGTGTACCAGCTTGTTGACATAGACCCTTGACTTTGACAAATAATTTCACAAAAGAAAGAGAAAAAAACAAACAAAAAATCCAATGGCGTCAGATGACATGACATTGGGGGCCAGCTAATTGTATTTGCTGACACGAGAGCAAATGCCTTCTCTCTGACATAACATATCGTTCACATTTACATCATGCAATTTGTGACGTGTCATTTTAAAATCATACATATGTATATGAAATAGTAAATCGCAGACACATACATACGTACATACATAAACTTTAAATTTGACTTCAAAATAGTCATAAAAGTATGAAATTTCGTTCCTTTTGGTTGGCAGCACTTTATTGCACCAAATTGGATACCCTTTATTTGTCAGAGGCCTTTTATCGATACAATTTTGTTGTAAGAACCAGCAAAAAATAAACTGCAAAACAAAAACGCCCCCATAATAAATAATTTTTTTCTACATTTGCTCTCTCCCTTCTCTGCGTCATGGGGTTAACGGTCATTGTTAATTTTCTAGTTGTAGTTATTTTAGGGTTGCCAATGCGCTATTTTTATAAACCGCGCATTTATATAGAAAATTTTCAATTTTTTTTAATTTTATTCGCAAGAATTTTTTTTTTTTACTTTATAGAATTCAGAAGTTTTCTTAAAATTTTTTATTAAAAGAAAACTTTTTTCTAAGAAAATATATTTTTATAGAAATTTGCAATTTTTATTAATATTTTTTAACTAATTTTTGCTTAATTGTTTCCTTTTATTTAAAATTTTTTTTTTATTGAAATTTTCCGTATATTTTCTATATATTAATATTAATTTTTATATATTTTTTCCATAGAAAGGTTTTTATAAATTTTCTTTTAAATAAAATATAATTTATAAAACATTTTACATTTTTTTTTTTTAGAAAATCCCTAAGAAGTTTCTATATAATTTTTTTATAAAAATTATTTTTGATTTATTCTCTATAGTTAAAAAATATCTTAACAATTTTCAATAATACGGCAACACTATCACAAGTATGTGCTGGTAACTGTAGGCCTTTGTTGTTGATATCGAAGAAATCATAAAGTTTATTGCATTTTGTTGCTTTTAACTGTAGAGGGTGTGTGAAAGAGTGAGTGATAGTATCTCTTTAAGAGTGATCCAATGATGGAGTGTAAATAACTGGATGAGTGTGTGTGTTTCACAATTCTGTATTTTGATTCATTTTAACTGTGGAGCCATAAAAAAGTCATATAATGATGGCGCCAAAAATAAACAAAAAACAAAAAAAAAACTTCATTTTTTTAACTGTGTTTATGCGTTTGTATTGTTGCGTGTATGTGTATGAACATATGTATGTTTGCTATTTAGCCATTTACGTTCATATGTATGTACATGCTTGTATTAAGTTAGAGGCTAAACCTTTTGTTGTTTTTATGTGCTATAAAAGAAGCCTTAGATTTTTGCTGGAAGACGACAGTTTTTTTTTTTAGTTTTGGTTTGGTTTTTGGATTGTTTTTTATTCAAGTCAGAAACAAAAAAAAAAGCCTAAACTAATCAAATATTTTGAAAAACATCAAAATTTTTAGTTAAAAAATTAAAAAAAAAATTGCAAAATCATTAAAAAAAAATATTCTGATAGAGTATGTAATAAAAAGTAGTCATTAATTATTGTTAATAAATATATTTACTTTTAAAAATTTGTTAAATTTAATAATAAATAAATAATAAAAAGCAAGTCCCATAAAAATTTGAAGTTAAAAGTAACGCTTTTTAGGCACGTTTGGAAACTTAAGTTAATCTTTTGTTATCATTGTTTTGTGGTTAATTTGCTTATGAAATTTTTGCCAACCGACTTAAAAACAATGCAAAAATATATTAACAAAGTTACCAGTTTTTCTTTTTTTTTTTCATTACATTTCTTTTTAGTTAAGTTGTGGCAGTTGGCGTATGACAAAACAAAAGAAAACAAGTAAGAGCGCTATATTTGGCTGTGCCAAATCTTAAATATCCTTCACTACGTGCATTAACGTAAAAAAAGGCATGTCTAATTTCTAATTGTTTGATACCAATAACGCGTCCGTACAACATCGGCGAGCTGAGAAAATTTGATTTCAACAGACGGTAGTCGTCTTTTTTGGCTTATATCACGGTAAATTATTAAGCAATTTTACTGGTTTTCAATAGCAAACATTTCAGGAGAATTTCTGATTGTTTGATACTACTAACGCGGAGTGCTGAGAAAACTTGATTTCAACAGACGGACAGACAGACAGACGGACATGGCTCAATCGACTTCCCTATCTATAAGGATTCAATATATATATATATACTTTATGGGGTCGCAAATGAATATTGTAGAAATTACAAACGGAATGAACCACTTATATATACCCTTGTCACCTCTGGTAAAGGGTATAAAAAAAAACACAGAATTCACAAACAAATGCACTCACACTTAAAGGAAACAACCACATGCACTTTTTAACAATAAAACAATCACACACTCTTTTTCCAACAACTAAAAAAAACGAAAAAAAAAAATTCGCCAAAAACTTATAGCGAATACACAGACTGACTTTGAATGTATGTTTGTGTTTGTAAATGTATGTATGTGGGAAACCAACACACTGCCGCCACTTACAAATAATTAAATTTAATTAAACAAAAACAAAAAAAATCACAAACCTAAAACACTTACACACACACTCATAAAGACAGTTGCGCCACCAGTTAGAGATTGCATAAAGTTTACAAAGGAACCACTCGCTTTTTGTGTTTAAGTCAGAGATTCTTAAAAAATCGAAAAATAATTTTGCAAAATTAAATTTTAAATAAAATTTAACAAAAAAGGGCAAAAAAGAAATTCTACTTTTTTTAAGGACAAAAAGGGTAAAGAAAAAGGCCTGTACTTTAGTCTTTTTGCTAAGGATATTAAATTTACTTTGAACTCTCTCATTTCCAAATACTACATTTTAAACAAGTAAGAAAAAATTGTTTTCTAATGCAAAATATTTTAAAAAAGATGTTAGTATTAAAAATTTACAAACATTTTAATAATTTTAAAATATTAGTAGAAATACTACTTTTTAAAAAAGTCTCTACCAGCGAGTTATTTTACATATTAAGGTAGAAATATTAGTTTTAAAAGACTATAAAAATAGTTTATTTTAAGTTGAAAAACGATAAATTATACTTTTATTTTATAATATTTACCAAAGAATTTAACAATTTGCAGATAGTAGTAGAAATACTACGTTTTAAAAAAAAAAATAAAAAAGGAATTTTTTATTAATAATGCTTTTGAATGAAGTGAATTTGGGTAAATTTTATAATATGTGTATAATTTGTTGAATATTGTATCATTTAAAAATAGTAGTAAAAATACTAATTTTTAACAAAATTTAGATAGCAAAATTTTCTTAATAAAAACCCTTTTTACTTAAATATAAATAACCTTAAACTATGTTAGATAGAGTTGATTTTCAAATAATTGCTTAAGTTGCAATAAGTAGTAGAAATAATACTTTTTTAAAACTGTTCTAAAACTAATATTGTTTGGTTTGAAATCGCTATAAGACAAGCAGTAATATAACAAAAAAAAATTATATTAAAATAAAAGTAAAAATACAATTTTTATTTTAAAAACGTCATTATAATATAATTTTGAGTCAAATTAGTTCAAGTATAAAATATATGTATGCAAAAACCTAGGACTTGTAAATAGTAGTTAAATTACAACCTTTTAAAAAAAATATAGAAATGTTATTTTTAAAACAAAATGTTATACATAAAATTAAATATAGAAAATTTATATAAAAATTTGAAACCAAAAAAATTATAGTAAAAATACTACCTCTTAAAGAAGTCGCTAAGAAGTGCTTTATATACGATTAATAAAAGCAAATCTGTAAAAATACCTTCGAAAATAGCCTTTAAGCTTCATGTTTGTAATCCCTGCCTTCAACATGCACAAAAATAACAAACAATTTGTTTGAAATCTTGCTTTATGCCATAATAAACTTAAACAAAAAAAAAAATTACAATTAAATCCATACACAAAGATTCAAACAATAAACTAGAAAAAACATGAACAATAAGAACAAACAGAAATAGATGGTAAAAGTTATGACTTTTTACACTTGGTTAGCTGTGATATTATGTGATATATGATTGCATACACATTGACACAATACTAAGCTTAAATTTGTCGCCTGCAAACAAATCCTTTTAAAACCAACACACAGACATTAACAAACAGTTGAACTCATCTAAAAAATTTCAACTTAAAAACGGAAGTGGGTAATTTTCAAACACAAATACATCCATACAAACGCATAAGCACTCACATATTACCCATATGTCTCTCGCTCCTTTCTCTCTTTACTACATTCTCATACACACATACTTCAAAGAAAACAACTGAAAACAAAGATCTTTCAAAATCACAAATAGACCTTGAAGGACATATATATATAAAAAAAAACAAACGATAGAAATTGTTTTAGAATTTTTTTGTTTTTGTATATTGTCAGGAGAAATCAATGTCTAAGCTAATTTATACGTATAGACATGATAATTACATATAAATATGTACATACATTCATACAAACACCCCTCATTTAGAAAATGTCATTAAAGCCAAGGGCCTTTAAAAGTGTCAAAACATGAACAAAAAGTCTTGAAATACAAGAAAAACTTTTTTTTTTGTAAATAAATTTATAGAAACTGAATAAATGATTGGACTTTTTTTTAATAATTTTTTAATATTTTTAAAGGTAGTAGAAAAACTACTTTTTTAAAAAATTGGTATTTTTTGACAAATTTTGAAAAATTTACAATTTTGGGGAATAGGAATCCTGTACTTTGCTGACTTCCACTTTTACGACCAACACTGTACCAATAACGAACAGAGAAATGAAATGGTATTTTCTTTCCATTTATGTGACTGATTTTACTATAATGTTGGTCGGATAGATGTAAATATTAAATTATTTTTTGCAATTAATATTTATGGAAAATGCAAATCTTTTAATAGTTAAAACGGCAACGCTTAATATTTTACTAATAAAAGTTTATGTTTAACTTCGAAAAAATACAACGTGCCATCAAAAAATATTTTATTTTCAGAAAAATATTATTTTAATTACTTTTAAATTTTTTTCAGACATTTTTTTTTTACAAAAATATTTTTTTAATATTACTTATGCAAATTTAGGTAAAAAAATATACCATTCCTATTCATTACAACGTCTTAAATTGCATAAAAAATATTTTTTTCTTAAATTTTCATCATTTAATTTTTTATCATGACAAAAAAATTTCGTTCTTACTCGAGAGTGATAGAAAAATATGAATGTAGGCGACAATTAATCACCATATTCTAATTTCCAATAAACTGTGAGTTAAATATATGATATTTACATTCAACACTAAAATACCGATCAAAGAGTGCTGATGATGAAACCGTAGCTGGTTTCGAAAATGCATTCCACTCGGCTAATGTCGGCAAACTTACTTTTTCACAATGATCTTTTAATTATCACATAATATATTAATTTCTTAATAATTAATAAAAAATGAAACAATTTATATTTATTTATAAAATATTACTAAAATTTTTTATGGTTGTATTATCATCCGACCACACTTGAAAATATACGACCAAATATGTACATTATACGACTTACCAATTTTAACGCCTAAAAGTGTGTTGCACATATTTCGTTGGAGAGATGACGGTCGTTTGACGACCACAAATGACGTCACTACGACATTGCAAGTTGAATAAAAACAACAAGTCATTATACGACCTCGCTACGTGGTCGTAGCTGGGTCGGTAAATTTATTAAAAATCTAGCGACCCGAAATACATCAGAAGTGTATTAAGTCTGAGCGAAATGACTGGAATTGAAAAGATTTCCTAGCAAATCCGACCATCAGACTGTGTTGCTTGGGAAAGGTATACCTGAAAAATTTTAAATTATTTTAGTTAAAGTATATTTAATAAAAAGTTAACAATTTATATAAAATTTTTTCGATTACAAATAGTAGTAAAAATACTACTTTTTTAAAAAAATTTAAATTGATAATGATAAGATGGAAAATCTTTAAGAAATTAAATAAATTTTAACTACTAATAAAAAATATTTGTTTTTTATAAAATTTATGCAAAAGCATACAGTTTTAAATTACCAAATAGTAGTAAAAAATACTACTATTTAAAATATGTTAACAAATTTTTTTTATATTATTTTCATTGAAACATTAATAAAAAATAGAAAATTAATTTAAAGCTGTGTCAGTTTTAAATAGTAGTAGAAATTATACTTTTTCAAAAAAATTTTTCATATGAAATTTTAAGATAAGAAATAGTGCAACTTAATCGTAATGGATGAAACTTTGCAAACTTTTAACTATATGCTTATTAGAATGTCATTTGCAAATAGTAGTAGAAATACTACCTTTTTTAGATGCTACTAAAACTGATATTTTTTTTAATTACATTTAATAAAACTAAATAAAATTTTAAATAGTAAAGAAATGCTTTCGTTTAAAATAAGATTTTTAGAAAATCTTTGTCCATAATACTGTGTTTTCTAAAATAGTAGCAAATATACTACTGTTTATCAACTTTATAGTATTTTAGGGGCAAAACGACTGGTATGTAGAATAAGTTTCATAGAATTGTTTGTAGTAAAAAAACTATTTTTTAAAATATTCCTAAAAATAATTTTGCTACAAAAATAATTTTTTTAAAATAACTAGCCCTGGTTTTAATATTTCTTTTTTCATTTTGTAGTCTTTAAAAAGTACTAACAATACTTCCTTTAAAAATAAAAAATAAAAAAAAATTCATATAAGAAATAAAACTTTGTAGTACTTTTTAATAGTAGTAAATCTAGTACTTTGTTTCACAAATCAAAAATCTATTCCTTTCCACATCTGCCTAAATTTTATGGCTGAAAAGTTTTCCAATTTAAGCAAATTCATTTGTGATGTAGAAGAAAATAATATCAAGTCAAATTAAATCTTTATCATAAGGATAATTAAGCCTTAATAAAAGAATAAATTAAATTAAAGCAGCTAGAAAATAATTGACACAAAAATCTTTTTATGTCAAAAGACGCGACGCGACAGCTTCAAATTAGAAACATAAAATTTACATTTACATCAAATATTCATTATATGTAAAACCAACGGAATTTCTATGTTTTATTTTGAATTTTAAAAGTTTTCATTTTTGTTGCCAATTTATGTCAATTTATTTTATTCTAACCACAAAACAAGGAAAATAATGCTTAAAGAAGTTCTGTAAAGGGGTTAGAAGTTTTTGTCATCATGAAATAAAATATAAATAAAATAATTCAAGAAATTGTAAACCTTTAGATCAATGTCAATTCATTGGCACGCTCTTAAATAAATTCAGTTTTTTATAGATTTCATTTCACTGATTTCCTGTCTACGTTTATTTATTTATAAATTCCAACAGCAACAACTTGTTAATTTTGTTTTCTATTTTTCTTGTGCTGTACTTGGTGCTTTATTAATTTGCGTAACACATAATTTTCTAGCGTTTTCCTTTTAGTGGGTATTTTTTTTTCCTTTACTTTTTCTTTTTGCATTGCATTTCTAACCCTCTTCAAGTTAAACCGTTCACGTTTAACTGCATTAAAAAAACATTACTTATGGCCATTAAAAGCAACAGAAATAACAACAACAACAGCAAGAACAGCAATAAAATTACGGCAGCATTAAAATAAAATGTTACAACTAAGTGCCAACCACTTTGACATTGGTTGGGTAAAAATAAAAGTTACATTATTAAGGTAAAGGTAAAAAGGGAGAAAAGTTTAAGCCAGAAAATAGGGGACTTATAATAGGGAAAAGTACCTTATTGGGAACAATTTTTTAAACGTATAGTTTTAGGAATAAAAAATTTAAATAATTTACAAAAAGTGTATATTTTACAAATAGTAGTAGAAATACTACTATTTTCAAAATGCTTAAAATTCATAATTTTTTATTAAAAAGGGTTTGAACAAAAATCTATAATAATAATTTAACAATTTTTTTCTCTCTGAGAATAGTAGTAAAAATACTACTCTTTTTAAAACAATAAAAGTTTTATATTTAAAATAGAAAATTGTAAAACTATAAACACCTACTTTTTAAAAATCCATAAAGTTAAATTAATTCTGATTAAAATTCATAAAATTAAATGTTAATTAAAATAGTAGTCAAAATACTACTTTTTCAAAAAGCTTAAAACTCATAATTTTTAATTAAAAAAGGTTTAAACTTAAGTCTATAATAATTAAACAATTTTTTTTGTTTTTTAAAATGGTAGTAGAAATACTACATTTTTTTTTTAAACAATAAAAATAGTTTTATATTTACAACAGGAAATCTTAAGACCTTAAACACCTGTTTATTAAAAATCCATAAAGCTCGATTTCTGATTAAAATTCATAAAATTAAATGTTATTAATAATAGTAGTCAAAATACAACTTTTTTCAAACGGCTTAAATTCAATATTTTTAGATGAAATATTTTTTATTTAAAGTTGATAAAGTAAATTTTCGAGTTTTTTTTATAATTTTTCTCTATTAGTAAAAATACTACTCATTTCAAAAATTCACAAATAGTAATTTAGGGCTAAAAAGCTAAGAATTAGAATAAAAAAAGTATTTTAAAGTAAAATTTATTTTAAGTAAAACATATGTGATTAAAATTTCTTCCAATTTATAAAGTAAAAGTACTACTACTTGCAAATTTGTTTAAGAACTTCTTTTGATTTGAAGTTAAACAATTCCTAGAGTAAAATGTAGATTTACCTTAATTTTGTGCTGTCAGGTAAGGTAGTAAAAAGTTTTTAAAAAAACTACAAAAATTTTGTAGAATTTATTTTTTCTTTAACAAACTTGATAGAATTTTATTAACTTTCTTTTTATCACAGAATTTGTAAATAGCACTAGAAATACTACGTTTTTAAAAGTCCTTAAAATTTTTTAACTTTCAGTTAGACGGAAATTTTCTTGAAATGAAACAGTTAACTTTAAATGTGGAGATGTTTTAAGAAACTACTATTTTTTTACTTAAAAAAATTCTATTTTTAAATACACAGTATTTTTAATAAGGCAAATTTGATGAAGATTAAAAATTCAATTAAAATCCTGGCAACCGCAAATAGTCGTAGGAATGCTACTTACAGCATAAAAAAAAATATTTTTTTTTGGATAACAAGTGTTATAACTGTAGTTTAAGAAGAGGAACTTTAATAAAAATTCTACTGATTCAAACAGTTAATAAAGCTAAATCTAATATTAATTTATTTAATTTTACTTTAAAAAAAAATTTAACTGTTTTACTAAAATTTGCTTTTAAAACAATCCTATTGTTAAAAAAACGGAACAGTTTTAAAACTTAACCCTTAATATTTTTTTTTTTAAAAGTACCACTTTTCCTTGTTAACCCTAATCTGTTTATATAAAACGAACCATTTCTTATTTAAGATTAAAAACAAAACACTAGCAAGGAACTAAAAGAACATAAAGTCCAACGTGTATAAAATATAAATAGTAGTAGAAAACAATAACAAGAACAGCAACAACATAGAAAAGCAAACATTTTCTATTTAAGCAAAGGTCGTTATTTATTGATTTTTTAATTAAAAATAAACAACAAACAAGAAAAAGAAACAACACAAAACAAATTAACAATAACAACTTTTAACAGTTACTACCAACAACCTTAACACATGCATACATATTTGTGTACGAAGAGAATCTATGTACATACGAGTATGTATGGATGTGTGCAAACACATTAATGTCTCATACCCTTTTTTTTCTTTAGTAAGTGAATAAATACAAACAGAAAAAAGTACCAAGACACGATAAGGACGCTGCTGCTGTTAGGGTTGTTGTTGTTGTTGCTGTTGACGATGACAAAGACGATGTTGAGAACTTTGAAAATAAAAAGTACATAAATATAGCAGTAAGGAGAACTACAACTAAAATAACAATAACTAAAAGTGCAAACTTAAGAAAAATAAAATAAAATGAAAAAAAGCAGCTAAAAAATATCTAAACCAAACCATTAAGTAAGAAGAAGAGCTCAACTAAAATTAAGAGAAAAAACAATCTGAAAGTTATAAAATAATTTGAGAGGGTAAAAATGTACCAGAAATACCTTAAATTTTAACAAAATATAAAAGATTTTAGCAAAAGTCTTTAAAATAGATTTAACTTGTAATTTATAAATTTTTTTTAAGAAATTCAAAAATAGTAGTATTTTTGCAAAAAGTACTATTTTTGGAAAAACCGGTATTTCCATATTGATTTTTTTTTTGCTGAAAATACGTTTAAGGACTTTTTAAAAAGAAGTTATTATAATACTATTTGACAAACTTTTTTGTTAATTAATGATAATTACTTAAGGTTTAAGCCATTTTATTTAAATAAAATTAGTTTAAAGATTTAAAAAATGTACTATTTCTACTCCTTTTTTTAACTTAACAAGTGAATGCATTTTTTAGTCATGTCAAAACGGTGTCATTGGACTCCACTTGTGTGTAACAAGCAACAACGTAAACCAACCAACAAATGACAAATGTTTATATATTTAATATTTTTTCAGATTTACTTTACTCTAACATTTAGTCTTCGCATCTATGTATTAGCAAAATAAAGATTTGATCAACTTTTAGTAAAAAGTGTTAAATTCTACTACTATTTTTGATAATTTAAATTTTACTACTTTAACAAATGATGTATTATGCTACTTTCTTGTAAAATATAATTATTTCTTATTTAACATTTTAATTATTTTGTTTGTTTTAAAAAAATTTTTTTTCTTCAAAAGTATCATTTCTCCTCCTATTGGCTAAAATAGGAATATTAAAATATTTTAAAGTTAATTTTAAACGTTTTCAAAAATATTGAAAGTTTTGGCAGTATTTTTGAAAATTTTGTTAATTTCTTTTGCTAGAAATCCTTAACAAATATGAACAAATTTTGTCCAAAACACTTTAAGGGGTTACGAATTGTTGAGGGTTACCATTTACTTGGACATTTTTATGATAAAATAAAATTTTTTGTTAATCATATGCTATAAATAATCAAATATAATACAACAAATTTGTTTAGGCGATGTCAGAATACAATTGTAAGACTTTTTAAATATTTAGGGTTACCGTTTGTTTTAAATATTGTTTTCAAAAATTTGTAGTTAAAAATAATTTTGTTTCATAATAAAAGAAAAACTCTATAAATATTTCTTAAAAAGATCCTATAAAGCTTTTCAAGAGTTTCCAAATTTTAAGGGTTGCCATTTGCTTTAATATTTTTCTAGAAATTGGTAAATTTTTATAATTTGTTTGCTTGATATAAGTAACAAATACAAAAGTTTGCCTTATTTTTTGGAGCTTTTTTAGGTTAAAAAAAATTTAAGGGTTACCGTTGGCTTGAACTTTTGCTTGAAGATAGTATTTAGTAGTACAAAACTATTTTCAATATAATTTTTTTTTGCATAAATTTTCAAGCGTTGCCATTTAGCTGGACAAATTTATTATACCACCTTATTTGTAGCCATTTTTGTTGGCCGTTTACTTGGGCAAAATATTTTTTAGACTTTTCAAGAGTAAACATTTTATAAACATGTTGTTATACTTAAGTGTTTTTCATTTATATTTGTGTGTGTGTGTATTTGCAAGTTTATTTTGCTGGTTTATGTCCTGTAGTTTTTGCCAAAAAATATATTAAAATATTTTCTTGTTTGCTTTTTGATCAGTTAAGATTTCTCCCCATTTCGGTTAAGTTTTGCTATTAAACTGTTAAAACCATGTTTAGTTTTCATTTTAATATCAAACTGCTTGACCAGCAAACTATTCCTTTCGCTTTTTAAAATTGTTTATTTAATTGTGTCCTGTTTGTTCGTTTTTAGTTATTATCGTTGTTGACCTGATGATTTTTGTATTTTCGATATAGTTTTCAATTTCGATAATTACAATATTTGCCTTAAAAGTTTGCCATTATATTTTGTTGTTTGGTTTTTTAGTGTTTTCATATATTCGTTTTAGTTGTTGTTATTACAAATAAAGGGGTAAATATTTAGTTTTGGTTTTTCCTAAAAATTTCTATTAAGGTTAATGTGTAAAACGTGCTTTGAGAGAAGAAATCATTATTTAAGAATTTGAGATTTAAATTAACTAAATAAGCAAAACAGTTTTAATCAACAAAATTTTTTGTAAGAAACAATTTTTTAAAAACTAGTTATTTTGAGGGCCTCTTTAAATAGAATCATCTTAGTCATCATTTTAAATATATCGTTTAATAAAGGCATCACTTTATTGTTTTGATAATTTACATATATTTTTTTGTTATGCATATTACGGTGAAGGGCATTTAAGGACATTTTATTGCCTTTAAAAGACTCTATCTTGCTTTTTCTTTAAGATATGCTCAATTTAATATCATAAAAATGCTACATTTCATAAATGATCCCCTTCTTTTTTTTTATCGATGCAGACCCATTTAATGTGAAAACTGTCAAACCCTTTTTATTTCTGTCATTTAGTTATGATAAGACAAAATAGATGTTTTTGATTTTCATCATTTATGTTAATGTGTATTGAAATCAAACAAAAGATGAAGAAGAAAAAAACAAACATGTTTTGTGCCACACGGATGGAAAAGCTTGTATATCCTGTTAACAAATCCAAGCTAATCTACAGATAAAACGGAAGACAACGCCTTGTTAAGGAAGACATAGACTATTTCTATGATAAGAAATATAAAGAAAAAAATAAAAGAAAAAATAAGATAAAAATTGAAAAAAGCATGATGATTTAAAATAAACATTTTAGTATATAAAGGCAGCGATACGTAAGCTGGTAAACGTATTACTATTAAATGTTGGTATATTGTTGCTTTAAAGCATATACAAACACACATATGTTTATACAGACATGACTGACTTGACTAGTGTCCTATATTTAATAATAAAGTATTTTTGTTTAAAGCTTTGAATTTAGTTTCGTTAATTTAAACCCTAATTATTTATCTTTTAAAAGAAAATATGTGAAAAATATTTTTTAAAACCTTTTTGTAGCATATTATATGTCTTAAAGTGTTTGGAAGTGGAACTACTAGTTAAAGTTAGCAGAAGGAAAGATTGCAGAAAGTGAAATAAATAAATTTAAAAAAATGTTTAAATTTAAAAAAAAAACTAACACACACGCACAAAAACCCCAACAAGAAAATATTAAAGTTATTTGTAATCAAAATCTTTTGATTTATGATAGAATTTTAAACATTAGTTTTTGTAAAAACTCTTATTAATAATAAATTTTTCTCTTTTAAAAGTATTTTTTTTTTGTCACAATAACTTTTATTGCATTTCGCCTTGGCTGCTATTTTTATTTATCTTGCTTTTCAATAGTTACTATGACGCCTGCTAAGATTTTTTTATTGTTTCTTAACACACTTAAAAATTTACTGCCTCATAAACGCATTTACGCACATACACACACACACACACACACACCCTTTCTTGTTCGACCGGTATTAATAATTGTTTTTGTATTATTATTGTTGTTCTTGCCTTTGTTCATTAAACTCATGCAATTAAAGTCAATAAACGAACTTGTTTACGAACATTTATACGAGAGTCTACGCCAATAATCGTTTTAAGTAAACAACACAAACAAACACACACACACACACACTCTTCTGGAGAAGAGAGTGGGAGTTTGAAAAAAACATAAATAGTTGGAAATGCAAAAGCAGTATATGTTTGCCTTCATGATGAATGTTATTGTTCATCTTGTTGCTGTTACACATGTAAAGTGTCATTATAAATGATTCTGAGTTTGGGTATTTGCGTAAAAGATAAACAAATCAAGGCTGCGTATGAGATGGAAATAAATTTATAGCAAGATTATGTATGTGTGAGTAAATACAAATAAGCAGCAGTTTGTGCAAGTGCATGAAAATATTTTTATTTCATTATTGTCTTTCATATCTTTGATTATACAGTTCATTACAAGTTGCTGTTATGGGTTGCGGTTGTTGTTGTTTTCTTTTTTCCAACATATAGGAGATGTATTATTGATGGCACCATTCTGTCGCTATCATTTAATATGCAAATTTTTGTTTGTTGCGGTAAGAAAATATTGAAAAACAGATCAAATATAATCCGCTATATTTATTTGTTATTTTAAAAGCAACAAATTATATTAAAACTGTATATTCAAAGGCTTTAAATGTGTAAGTCTTAACACGTTGTAACACCATGTCACTGTTTGGAATATTGTTTAATTTGAAACGAAAAATTAAATGTCAATACAATGCCATTTTTGAAATAACAACGTTTATAACATTTATTTCAAATGCCAATATGTTACAAAGAAATATGAAATGTTTGCTTTGTTTTGTGCTTAAAACAATTTTTGCTTACTTTTGAACTTCTTTTCTAAATATTTTAAACATTTAATCGTTTGTGCTTTAGGGGGTTTTCATAGATGTTTTAAAGCTACTTTAAGTTTATTTTTTAAATAAATAACTTGTTTTAAGGCTAAGCCTCTTTAGCTTTAGTTGTTTTAAAAGTATCTTAGAAGTTAAATGTTTAGCATTGTACATTAAATTCACAATTTAATTATAAACTTTACAATTATTTTTCTGACAATACTGCAGAACAGATTGGCAAAATAATCGAAGCAATTTTTTATATAAAAAGAAGACCTTAATTTGATTCAATAAATTCGTAAACATTTTGAAAAATGGTTTAAAAACTCTCTTTATAATATTGAGTTTTTTTTAATGCTTTTTAAGTAAATTATTTAAATTAAAAAGTATTCAAATAATTTTTTAGGCTAAAATAAACTAAATGGATATTTTTTTTAATATTTAAATCATATTTAAATAGAAAATATTTAAAAGGTAACCTAAGATTTTGTCATCTTTTGAAATAATATTCGAACACCCTATGAGGCTGCAAAATACACATAATTAGGTCCTATGTCCTAAAAATTTAAATTGGTTTAAGTTAATTTTCATACTAAAAGTGTCCTAAAATAATATGACTCTGACTGCTATGTTTATTGTGCTGTCGTAAACTATCCTTAGCCAAACAGAAAAAGCAATAACAAAGAACTCAAACCATTTTAAATGTTTAGGACATAAGACAATATGATATCATAAGTTGCTTGTGAATCCCCCAAATATTTCATTTTTTTCAAAATGAATGATGTAGTTTTTTATCTTTTTCATATATTTAATTATAAGTTATTTTCAAAATATTCGTAATTAAACATATTTGGTTAACCAACTTTTAAATTAATTGTTTAAAAAAATTATTCGAATAATTTGCACATAAAGCTAAATAACAATTAAATTAAAATTTCATTTTTTTAAATTTATTTAATATATATATATATATGTCCTTTATTTATCCAAATATAAA
>NDXZ01052963.1:0-12838 GCA_003055125.1 Paykullia maculata
GGCGATTTTCATGTACACGTCAGAATTTTTTTTTATGTATGAAGTATAAAGCTCGTAGTGTCCGTCTGTCCGCTCAGGAAAATCTGAGAATTGATAAAAAAATCTTTTTTTTTTTTAATTTGACGTAATACAGATATTTCCACGAGTCTGCCTGCAAAAATTCAGCTCGATTGGAACACGGAAAAAGGGTTAAAAAATCGATCCAAAGTCTTTCACACAGGCGGACAGACGGACACTACGATATACATAAAAAAAAAATTTTTGGATCGATTTTTAAGCCTTTTTCCGTTCTCCAATCGAGCTTAATTTTTGCAGGCAGACAAAAAGCTCACAATAAAAAATAATATTTTTAAAAAATTTTAAATGAACTTGAGACAGAATAAAACTTACAATAATTGTCTTGAAACAAATTAAAGTTCGTAGGTAATAAAAAAAAAATTATTTAAAAAAAAATTCTAATTTAGAAACGTATTTTTGAGGAAACTGAATTCGGTTCCCAATTTTAAGTTGTAAGACTGTAACAAATTTAAAGTTTCTTTATAAGTATGTAATTTGCCAAAAAAAAAAAAAACATTTTATTTGTACATATTTATTGTTGTATTATACAATGAACATTTTCTCAAGGTTAATAAATGAAATTTAAAAATTTTACATGACTACATCGCTTTCAAATAAAAAAAACAATATTGCAGAGGTATGACCCTACACTACAAATAATGTTAAAAATACATTTAAAAACAATTAAGAATGTTATATTCGGTAGCGCCGAATCCTAAACATCCTCCACCAATTAACCTACTTACTCTGAGTAGATAAAATTTCCATTAATATTGAATTGAAAAAAAAATTCAAAACGTTACAGCAGGTATTTAATTTATTTAAAATGTTCCTTACAAATGTATTTAAATAATACAACATAAAGGTATTGAACAATTTTATATACACATTTTGTATATATTCAGTAATGTTATCGTTATATTTATGATAAAAATTTTTAAAAGGTTGGCTCAAATTTTTATTGGTAATTTTCAATTTATTTGGCCAATATCGCTTATTTGTTGCTTAATATCGCTCTAAGCAATCAAAAATTTAGAGACCTTATTTCATGTACATATGCCATGAATTATGTATTATTCATTAATTATTCAGGAGATTGAAAATCGTTTGACAAAACGACTACTTCTGGAAACTATGAATATAATTGGAGAATTTATTCAACTTCAACTACATATAGCTATACATAGTTTGGCCGTGGAAATGCTTTTCACAGCCATTGGAATATCCCTTAGTGTTACGCAAAGAATGATAAACCTATATATACCTCTCTATCACTTCTGATGGTGATGCAGGGTATAAAAATATCAGAAATAGAGGAAATTATTTTGTCTTCATTTTAGAAATGATCTCAGTATTTGATTAACGTCACGTTTGTTTTGCTTTTTTAAATTTTTTGTTTGCTTCTTGTGTTTTGCATTCTGTATCCAAGTGTTTTATTTATTACAAATAAATACATATGTACGTATATACATACATAAATAAATACACGGAAAAGCAGCAGACTTTGGTTGGCACTATTTGGTTTTTAAAAAATTGGCTTTAAATGTGTTAAAACGAATTTTGGGTTAAAAAAATGACTAAAACAAAAATTGCTTATCATGTAAAATGTATGTTTGTTATGCATTTAGCCTCTAAGTATAGGGATAGAGGATAAAGTTTTTTTTAAAAAGAATATGTATTTAATAAGAATTATGTATATTCGTAAGCTTTTATTTAAAAAAATTACAGCTTTTAACATAAAACCAGTACATATTTTTATAAAATAGTTTTCAAAGTCGCCCAATGAATAAATAGATGAAAGGATGTTTGACCAGATATCGTTTCAATTTACACAGAAGTGTTTTTTAGCCAAATGGTTGGTATGATGCGTATTTATACCATAAACCAAATTCTATTTTATTTATCACATACATATGTACATACCTATGTATATGTATGTACCTATATATATTAGGGAGCGTGAATGTCACTTTAGCGAATGCGAAAACGAATACTTACATCACTTATTATTAATACTATTTTTAGATTTATTAACATAACACAAATGTAAACATATAAATATATGTGCATTTTTTTTATATTTATAATTTAGTTACCCAAAATAATTTTCAAAAATATATATTTAAAATACCTGCATATGCGTAAAGAAACATTATCAATAACAGTAATAATTTGAACTCCTTTTATAAACATAAGTTATGATGCTTTAACACCCCTAAGAGTAGTACATTTAGAACCAAAGATGAAACCACAAACTGCGATCAAACCAGTTCCGCTAAACAATTGTTCACTAGGAACACTACCAGGAGGAATGGCGAGAAATTCGCGAACTGTTGTAATAGATTTTTTAAACTAATTTTCTAACTACCACAGCATAGGATCATTACCTATGCTCATAAAATAAGTTGACAGATCTTATAAAGAAAACGCTTCAAATATTTGCATAAATTTAAGCGAATGCGAATGGAAACAATCAAAACCCCCCTAATATGAATATATGCAATACGTTCGCCACACTTGTTTTTCATAAATATTTTTAATTTGTTTGTGCTTCTTAGAATTTGTTTACATTAATGTCGCCAACAAGTCTGCTGACAAAAATCAAATCTTTATATATTTTGTTTTGGCCGCAAATATATTCGGACATTTCTTGTATGCAAATGTGTATGTATGTACATGGGTTAGGGATGCCAAACTATATTTTGGACGTGAAGTGCAAATTTCCGGGATTTATTTGTTTTAATAAAAATTATTTTAAAAATATATTGATTTTTTTTATTTATAGATTAAAAATGTGTTACATTCTACAAATGACCGCAAATTAATTTAATATTTTTTTTATTATATACCTAATTAAATTCGTATTCTTTTATAGAGCAAAAATATACAGTGGCGTGAAAATAATCTGTCTCAAAGCTATAACTCCATAATAATTAAAAAAGTCAGTTTATAAATTAAGACCCGACTACTGAAAAGTCACTCTTTAAAAGGTATGAAACAAGAAAATATTCTCTTAAACTACTTTGTACAATAGTTGTCGTCTTTTAATTAAACAATTTACACGTAATACATTTTATATTTGAGGAATTCACAAGCTAACTTATGATATCATAATGTCATATGTCCTAAAAAATTAAAATGGTTTAAGTTGCTTTTCATACTAAAAGTGTCCTAAAATAATATGACTCTGAATGCTATGTTTATTGTGCTGTCGTAAACTATCCTTAGCCGAATGAAAAAAGCAATAACAAAGTACCTTAACCATTTAAAATTTTTAGGACATATGACAATATGATAACATAAGTGCCTTGTGAATCCCTCAATTGTATATTTTTTAATGGTGCTCAAGGACTATCGTGCTCGTATGTCACTTTGCCTAAAGCTAATAATTGTTTACTATCTTAATAATATATTGTGTTATTAGGGTGTTGGCATATGACCACGGCTATCTTTTGAACATCACCATAGAAATGGATTACATATCTACATATGTACATTTAGGTATATTAAATATAAGTACCTATGTAAATATTAAATAAAAATATATGAATATGTAATAAGAATTCTTTGAGATTTTTTTTTTAATCTATAGATTAAGGCATTATTTATTTATAACTATATTTGAGATTTTTGGCTTGGCATCTCTATTTCTTACACTTCAAAGAGACAATCATAATATGAAATAAATCATACTAAAGGTGTGAACACAAACTGACAGAACTGTATCTCATCAAATATGGTCAAATGACGTGTGGTGTATCTGTAGGTAAATAAGTCTATATAATATGTATAAAAAATGTTCTTTTAATTGCTTTTTATTTAACCAGTCTGCAGTTGGTATTTTCGTCTTTTATCAGATATATTTGTGAGAGTAATTATACAATGAAATAATTGAATTATAATCTTACTCTTTGATGTTAACAACAAAAACTATATATGTACATACATACATATGTAAAAAGCAGAACACAAACTAATAACACTATTAATTTATAAAGATTTTCTAAAAATTTTACATTTATTATTGAGTTGTGTGTCTTTCTCTATGTAATTAAGTTTTTATTATCCCCTCATAATGGGTGGCATATTAAACTTTTACATTCAGTTTGTTATCTCTACAATATTCATTTGCAGCCCAATTAAGTATATATTTTATAAATCCAAAATAATTAGTAAAATCAATTCATTGTTATCTATCTGTTCGTATGTTGATTGAAAAAAACTTTCGAAAGAATTTAGGTGTTGCACAAGCCCGTACGGTAGCATTAAAATATTCGTTAATACAATTAAAAATATTGTTTATATTACAAAACTAATAATTTATTTCAGATTTAAACAAGTTAACAATAATTTTTATTAAATAAACAACAATCAACAGAAAAAAAAAAACCTAAAGAAAATGTAAATAAAAACAATGATGTCAATTTAGATTTGATTAATTTTGAACAAAAAATTTTTGTTTCCATTTTTAATTTAAATAATAATTTTAAATTTATTAATGAATTTTATTTAGGCTTAAAGTTCTTATATTTTGAAAGTGTGATATGTTGAGAATGTTATTATTTTATTTAAAAATTCAATTTCCCATATGATATTAGCCGACTGGAATGCATTTTCGAAACCAGCTACGATTTCATCGTCAGCACTCTTTTTCTTATCGGTACTACTGTTATTGAATGTAAATTTTATCTACTTAAGCTACAATATTGTAGAAATAGCTTCCTCATGGAACTTGCTTCCTCATAAAATCAATGTTGAGAAATCCATCAATCAATAATCAATGTAGATAAAGAGATATTTAGCATTTATCAGGCTACGCCGCACAGTGATCTATTTCAAATAAAATTAATGAATTTTTCCAAAAGTTTTAAATCTTTGTTTCGTTGTAGTATTTTATTCAGAATTTAGTATCATTAAAAATACCACTACATTGTAAGTAAGTTATTTGTATATATTTCTTAATTTAAGGCCAGTTTTTAAAATTTGAAATATATACTAGATAGGTGTGTTAACGCTACAAATTTTTAAGTTTAAGGATATATGAGAGGGGGAAATGTCCTTGCAAATAAGGAACTAAAATTGTCGCACGTATTTATTGTCAAACATGTACAATTTTTCGAACAATTCTAATAATTGTTGTAGCTTTTATACCATTTTTAACTTTAGGGTTGTATTGACCTTACTATAAGTGTTTTGTGTACGGCATTAATTTAAATTTTTTTATTTTTTTCCACTTTTTTTAGTTTTTTGAAAAAGGACATTTTTGGGTTTCGCGTGTTCTTGATCTGACTTGGATAAAATTTGGTGAAATCATTAAGAATATCACATCCAATGACTATACAAAATTTCATGAAATTCTAACTTTTTTGCAACCTTTTATGATATTTTTTAATTTCAGGGTTTATGAGAAGGGCGCGAATCCTTGCTCCGAAATTTTTGAAATTTTAAATTTGATTATACTTTATTAACTTTAATATGTGTGCCAAATTTTAACTCTGAACAATAACTCACTTTATTTATGGCCACTCGTTATATAAAATCGGGACACTGTGCGGCGTGGCCTGATAAATGCTTAATATCTCTTAATCTATTGGTATAAGGAACAATATTATCAAAATCTAAATTAATAAAAATAAAATTTCCTACAAAATAAGACACAAGTCAAGTTCCTAGAATGAATGGTTTCGGTTGTAAGGACAAAGAAATACGAATTTTTGTAAAAAATCCCTGTTTTTCCCAACTTCATCCTCAATGAGGCACGTGTTAGCGTTATCCGATTGGGCTGAAACTTTGTCAATCGCATTTTCTAGCCTATTGGCACATTTAAAGGGAGTGCCCCGAAAGATAGTCCCTAAAAAGAATTTACCATATACCTTGTAACCACCCTAGTCTACATATACATATGTACATATACATATATGCATGTCTAAAATAAAAATATTTTATAGCATTTTAATTAATAAATACATACATATGTATGTATGTTAGTTTCTTTGTTTTAAATATTAAACAATTGTTAGTTATTTCTAACATATTATTTTATTTTGTTGAGCTGTTGTATCTGCCAATTTGTATATTTTTTAAGCCAAAGACACAAATGTATTTAATCAATATTTTATTTTATGAATGTGTTGAAGGTAAATGTAAAACTTACACGATAACAATTTCATGAAAAAAGTTGCATGACCTTTTTGTTTTTTAGCAAGAGGTGTAAAGAGGCGACAGCTTTTCAACATATCGACAAACAAACATTTCATGCAAATAATTTTAAATTTTATAAAAATATCATCCTTTTAATATAGTTTTATTTCTTTTATATATTAATATAAATGTATACACCCTTAGTTGTTGCCAGGGTTCGCGGATATATAAATAAATGTATTACTTATGAAATTATATAATTTTTGATTCCAAATTTGTATATGATAATTGTTTTTCAATTTAAATTACTTGTATCCTGGCCACTTTTCTTATTTTCCCTGTTTTTTAGTTTATCTTTATATTGATGGAACGGTAAGTTACACTAAAAAAATCTAAGTTCCTTAAGCTCCTATTTACCTGTTAAACATGATTTCGGCACGTAATTGCCAATAACAGTCTAAGGAAACAAATACAAAAGCAGAACAATACTGTGGACATGAAATGTTAAGAGCAAATTTAATATTTGCTTTTTTATTTATTATTTTGCTTTTACAATAGTCAATGAAAATCTTACGACTTTAAGAATAGTGTGAAGCCGGCTTAAATATGGAGAGAATACAAGGATTTTCATAAGTAAGTTTTCTTAAAGTATGCATAGTCCATCAAAAACTGGAAGAGATTCCAATATAAAAGAATACTAAAACAAAATACAAAAATATTTTCTACATTTTTCCGTAATCCGTATTTAGTCCAAAAATGTCCGGCTCATAATTTAGAAAGTTGCTTTAAAATATAAAAAATATCTAAAAGCAAAGTGCATCGTTGCTATGCAAGTACAAATATTGTAGAAATAATTAGATATAAATTTTCACTAAAAACAACTCTAGAAAATTCTGGGGAAGCACTTAATAATGATAAATTTTATTTGATTTGTTTAGGAAGCGCTCTCTAGTTTAAAAGTTTATGTAAATAATTTCACTAATAAAATGAAACTTGATATTTAAAAATGAAAAATTTACGATGCTTTGCCATTAGGAAACTTAATACTTTGTCCTATTTTTGGTTTATTACTTTTTTTTTGTGTGTGTTAATAAAATAAATATGTATTTGAATTTTGCTCTCATTTGTGTAATAATTTTTTAATGTTTTTATTTATGTCGCTTTTCGTTTTTTTTATTATATTTTAAAATCAACTTACATAATGAAAACATTATTTGATTGTTAATAATAAATACGTGCTTTGAATATTAAACAGTGCTCATAAGTATCTGTTTGTACTCGTTTAAGTACCACCTTCAATACCATCACCGGCGACACTTCCACCACCATCATCTGCATCGATATAAAACAAACAAATTTTATTGTTGCTCCTTAACAAAATATTGTTTCTGCCGTTGCCGCTACTGTTTATTATGTATTATTTTATATTTTTGAATATTTTAATGTTTAAATCTTGTTGATATTAAATATCGTTACCCATTTGATGAAAATTAAAACAAAACAAAATAACATTTGCATTGCTTTCAGCATACAGAACACGCAATGTCGTACAAAGTTCTAGACAACAGACTAAAACTTAGCAAAAGTAAATAAAATAATAACAACTAATACTTTTTCGAAACAAAATTTTATCTGAATTTGTTGTACCCAAACAAAAGACGATCGAAGCCTTGTAAGTCTAAAATACTACCCTGCAGGCAAACACAAGCTTTATTTTAGTTACAAGTGACTAAATAGTCACTTTTTTTAAAATTATTTTTATAAAGAAAATAAAAAGAAAACTTATGTGTGTAAAAAGCATATTTACATAACCACAAATATTTGTTTTATTGTAATGTATTTTCTTTACTGGAGAAAATTTCATTTTTTTGAATTTATTTCAAAAAGAAAATAGAGGGATTCTCCTAAATACAAATTTTGACTAATGAGTTTAACTTCATGTAACCCTGAGGTGTTTTTTTTTTGGAGAAAAATTGTTTGCAGGGCACATAGAAATGCAAAAACACGGCTCTAGTATTTAACTGAATTAAGTTAATAAAATATTTAAAGTTGTTTAAAAACTCCTAATGACTTATTGCCATTAACTCACACACACACACACACACACCAACAATTAGTAACAAAGACATTAACTGTAGTCAAAAATAAACTGAAATAACTATATACATATTTAACACATACATACATATGTATGTATGTTAGAAGCACGAAAATAGCAATATAAAAGAAATCGCACCTACTAAAATCATTTTGCTCAGATCGTAAAAGGAAAAATTTGTGTTGGTATTAAAAGAAGAATCTTAGTAATTCTTTGACGGAGCTAAACTTTAATTTTTATTTTTGGGGTTAATTAGATAATTGATTACCTGTCAACAGTCGTATGTTGGAAAAGATATGTCTAACGTAAATGTTTTAGTTTGATATCTGAAACCTTTAGAAACCTGATTGTAACAGACAACTGTCAAAAAGAATATCGTTAGCATATTTATTATAATACTGCCAACTTTGGTTTCGTTAAGCTTTTCATATAAAGCGTAAATTATTATGTTATATTTTGGCTCAAAAAATAAAGCAACTACACCATTTTTCATTCAAATAGAGAAAATTCCAAATTAAATTGTTGTCAGACATTATTTCAAACCTACTTTATATGCCACTTCTGCATATAGAACAGTTTTATATAAACCGAGTTACACATTTTTCGTGAAATAAGTGTTGACAACGAATCTTTTTAATTTCTCAGTTTAAAATTAAAACTTTTTAATTTCATTTGGATTTTTTTTTTAAATTTAAAATGAAAACTTCTCAATATCATTTGGAATTTTCTCAATTTAAAGTTGAAAATTTCAATTTTATTTGGAATTTTCTTAATTTCAAATCTTAATTCTAATGGAATTTTCTCAATTTCAAATTAAAATTCTCCCCGAATCCCTGTTTATTTTTCGCCCCCTTTTCTAAACCCGTTAGCCAAAATAAAGTTATTTTCTTTCACAGCTCTGACAAAATTCTTATACAACAGCCACTAAGAGGTATATGTTTAATGTCCTACTTCTAAATAGAGGAAATGACATTCGTTCAAAATAATAAACTAACAATTATAAAGGAAAAACAAATTCTGTTTATAAGTAAGTTTCATTCTCTGTCCTGTACAATATAAATGTACATAACTAAATAGTATTTAATATATTTCTGAAAACAATTATTTTATTGTTTGATTTTCTTTACAAAACAAATACTATAACATTGTGTACTTAATATTTAAAAAAAAAAAATTAAAAAAATTATTAAAAAAAAAAGAGAAAACATTAAGAGAAACCAATAACGTTCTAACGCCAAAGGACAAAACAGAAGGTGATGTAAGTTTAAATTACTTTTAAAAGCTTTATACTGTTTTATGTTTCAGTGCGTTGCCTCAAACTATTTGTTCGTTCTTTGACGATCTAAAATGAAATAAAAGTAAATAAAAGAATCCCCTAAAGTTTAAACAAATAACAAAAAGTGTAACAACTTAAGTCAAATTAAAAATTTTTGTTTTTTAGGAGATCAAACAAACCAAGAACAAAAAACTTAAAAATAGTTAATTGTTTTTAACATACATACAAGAGAATACATATACCTACAACAACTTAAAAATAGTCCAAAGGCTAAATGTGACCAAAAGCGTTCTATTGATTGTAATTAAAAAAAAAATTTTCGAGCTTGACCGACTGTAACAGAACGTAAAAGCAATTACAAAAATAAAATGTTTTAAAATACCAAAAGTTGAATGAAATATCCTTTGATTTGGTGCATTTTTTGTTAAAACAAAAAAAAAATAAGTTTAAGGCTTTTGAAATATGAGCAAAAAATCTAAAATAGCCCCAACAATTTTGTATACCCTTCACCACATATGTTAGTCATGCCGTTTGTTATTTCTACCCATAAAGTACATATATTTGTTTTGGATCGTTATAGATAGAAAGCCGATTTAGCCATGTCTGTTTCTTGGTTGAAATCAACTTTTCGTAGCTCCTAAAGGTCACCCTGTCTTTCACACAGACAGTTTGTGTGTAGGACATGCATTTGGGTCATTCAAAAATGTATTTAAATTAAGTTTTCTACCTAACAGACATATTTGTAATGACATACATACATATGTACAAATGTATATATGTAATTAAATTAAAAACAGGGATGGCAAAACAATTGTACAAGGTGGGCCAAAAGAAGTCATCCGTCAGCAAATGGCGGCCAATGTCAAATATTTTGACATTGGAGAACTAGACAAAATACAAGTGAACAAGCCATGGAGTGATACACTCCCCAAGAACGCGAAATAATCGTGTCTATTTTTTTGCGTAACAATTCGTCTGTCGGATGACTTCTTTTAGGCCCACCTTGTACTTATTTTGAAACAATTTTTAATTTGTGTTCGAATTTCAAGTACTAGTCGACTACTAGTGAACATTTCTATGTATGTAAGTAAATAAACTTCAAACGTTTTAGTTTTGTGCATATGACGTTATCAAACATAATCTGAAAGTCAACAATTGTTTAACTTTTGCTAATCAATGAAATGAATTGAAACCTTAAGAAGTTTAATAAACAAAATGAATTTGATATTTTACTACGAAAATAAAACCATTCCGATCGTAATATATGACATTATGTTTACGCACTAAAACTACTTTAAGTCAGTTAGTTCGCATTTTGTTTATTTTTTTTTCCTTTTGTGTTGTAAAACTAAAACTATTTGAAAAGGAAGCATGTTTTTATTTAGATTGTGCTTGAAAAACTTTTCTACATTTTAATCAATTTGCCTTTGTTTTAGATGCTTTTTCTAAGTTTTTCATTTTGCTTTTGTTGTTGTTACTTTATTTTGCACAATAAAACCATTATGGCTGCTTAAAAGAAGGAAAATGGTTTTTATACGTATGTATGTGCGTGTGTGTGTGTGTAAGTGCCTAAGTGTTTAAAAGAAGAGAAAAAAAATAAAGAAACAAGCAGAGAAGGAGCAAAGCAAAACCCCATCAACGAAATAATTAAGCACTTAATAAAACTTTTCTCGATAATTTTTGTAAATATTTTCAAGTTTTTAAATTGAAAAGTTTTTGCTTGTTTTGTTTATGTTGAAAAACTGTTAATGTTAGTTTTAAAAAGAATACTAATTTCTTAAAATTTTTCTTCTTCTTTTATTGCCCTTACTGAATTTAAGTGAACTATAAATTTGGATAAAGAGCAATTAAACTAAAGCATTAATTTGCATTACGTGTTGTTGTTTTTTTTTTGTTTCTTTTGCTTAAGTAAAATTGTAACTTGCGTCATTTATTGGTATATTGTAGCAAAGTTATTTTGTTATCTTAACTGTTGGGAACATACAACTTGCAAAAGAAAAAAAAAACACTAAGTGATCATAATATAAATTAAATGTAGGCGACCAAAAGTTTCGCCCTCATCGTTTTTACAATATGTAACTGGTGTTAGCTGGAATTTTGTTTTTTCGATTTAAAAGCGCGTCATCAACATACTTATGTATGTATGTGTGTAATCAAAAAATGTATATATACATAGGTATGTATGTATGTATAGTATATGTATACTTAGTTTGAATATTCTTATATAATTCACAGAAAAATATGTTCATTTTTCAAGGGTTTTAAGTATGAACTGTTTAAAGCCAGTTCTGTGAAGTACATAAAACAAAGAAAAACTCTAAAATTCTTCCTGTAATTTTTTTTTCAATATTCTACTTGTGGAGGAATAGTTGTAATAACCCAATTTCAAAAGTTTCAATAGGAATTACGAGAAAATATTATAAAATTTCAGCAAAATGCTCTTTGGAATTCTCGAAGGTACAAAACGTTTACAGAAAAATTTGCAATGCTTTACGTTTTACAGAAACAATTAGAAAAACCCGTTAGAGTCGACTTACAAAACCATAAACATCTGTTAAAAATATAACTACAAAGCAAAAACTTGCATTACTTTGCAATGAGTGATAATGATAAAATATTATAGTGGCACTACTTGCCCATTGGCATTTTAACCCATTACTTTAACAGGGCGTTATCATTGGAGGTAAGTACTTATCCCGCTCGCTAGCAAATTGGGATTTTGTAAAGTCATAATTTAAATGTCATTAAGTAACTCTTTATTAATAAAGAATAAAGCAGCCCTCTAAATTACAAATCACGAATCGAATAAGTCATCACTTTTAAAATATTTTATAGCTACTTTCTTTTAATAAGTAAAATATCGAATTGATTGTAGAAGCTTCTGTAAACATTATCAATAATGTATTATATTCCTATGCCTCTTACAGGAGTAAAAGAATTTATATATTATATTCGACTTCCTAAGAACGAAACTGAGGTTTATTACTACTGTACGTTACTTTTTACAAAAACACTTAGCAAAAACCTGATAGAATCGGTTTGCGAAATGTTATAAAATTCATAAATATTCGTCGAAAATTTTATTACTTATACCTAAAGTATGTTAACCCAAATCAGAATCATAATAACTAATTTAAATTGTTCCTGAATATTTTTTCAACCAAAGTGTATGCGGCTTTTATTTCTAACTAGCTTATAACCCGCTACTTCGTTAGCGCATTTTTTAATGATTCAAGTAGAGATACTTTTTTCAATAGCCTTTTTTT
>NDXZ01052984.1:0-13292 GCA_003055125.1 Paykullia maculata
TATATATACCCTTGTCACCTCTGGTGAAGGGTATAAGAAGTATGAGCGCTATTTTTACCTGGGCCAAATCTTATATACCCTTCATTATGTGTGGCCAAATGGTCTAAATGGTATAATTTTTTTCAAATATATTTCTAGCTTATTTCAAAGCTGCAAAACAATAATTATTTTGTGTAAAAAAAAAGTCGTTGTTACTAAAAAGTTGCTATATAAGTATATGATGTATACTTGCAATATCGCTCAAAGAGTGCTGATAATGAAATCATAGCTGATTTCAAGAAATGCATTGTACTGGGACTTTCTTACTTTCTTAGAAAATATTTGTTTTCATTATCACAATTAACATTTACTTTCTTTAGAGATAAGAAATCAAAAAATCAACTTAAGCTGAAATTATTAAATACATATATTTTGTTTTAAATAAAAAATATCCAAAAGCAGATGCAGTCAAATTTTTCCAATATTTCAGCCACTTTTTGGAAAAAATCACAAAGTTTTCAAAACCAAGTTCAACGTAACAAAACTGATATACTGGTGCTATATACAGGTTAATATGATGTTTAAATTCTTGGAAAACTCGACTCAATTGTCAATGAGTATTCAAAATACATACATATATATGTATGTATATATTTACTTTATTAAGTCACAAAGAAATATTTAAAAATTAAAATTTTATATACTACACACAATAACAGTAACAATATTAATTTTTCTTTTAAATAAATTTTATATCAAGTACATTTAATTGTTCACCGTAATGCAATACACATAAACGTTAATTCCAGTTAAATTCATTAGGCGTGTAAAATTTAAGTTATTCAACAATATACGCTGTAACAAGCTGATAACAAAACAATAATTTTTGTGAATTCATACAATAAAAAAATAAATAATTACAATACAGTTAAACGAACACACTTATAGCTGATAAAAATTATAAATAAATAAATAAAAAATAAAGTAAATAATCAAATTTAAAAGTAATAAAACCCTTCATTAATAAAAATGTTTTAAACTTCTACATTTTATTAACACACATTAAGGTTGCAATTAAATCCATTTTTTTATGTTTATTTATATTGACCACACTGATTTCTTGTTTACCTATTTTTATGATAGTACATAGTAAGATTCCAAGTATGACTTTTAAGTAAACCGGCTTTAAAACTTATGTAATACCCCAAGGCTTGTTGGGAGAGACGTTGAATGTGTACAGCTTGCTTTCAACTTTTCTGTTTGTTTTTCTTTTTGCTTCTTAAAATGTGTCTGTAAATTGGGTCGCATTTGATGCAACAACGTTTTTTTTATATTCTATCAAAAAATTAAAGTTAATAGATGTGAGAAGGTATGCGTTTTACATCTTGTTTTTTTTTAGTAAAAGGCGTTAAAAAAGAAATTGAGTACAAAAATTGGCAACCACAGATATAAATAAATATATGACATAAATGAGAAATGAAATAAATGAGATGACAAAAAAATTACCTTTAATGTTTAGAAAAAGTAATAGAAACTATGGTCAAAATACGATAATGATAGACAGGGTTGGAAATTTTTGTAATTTTTTAAAAATCGTACAATTGCTTCTCTTTTTTTAATTAAACATTTTTTTAATACATCTTTTCTGAATGGTATTTATTAGCAAGGACTTCATTTAAACATAAAGTGATCAACTAATAACTTTTAAATTGTTTGAAATTTAGATGAACTTTTTCTTAGATAAATTTTTATTATTATTAGTTTTGGCTTGAGTTCATATTTTTGTGATTAATAAAAATATTATGAAAACTCAAGTCCAACACTAGCCGAGTGTAATGCAAATATTACATATATTAAAAATATTTTGCAATGATCATGTTATGATAAAAGAAAAGTTTAGATGTTTGTATTCACAACTTATTGCTGAGCCAGTTTGTCATATTCACCTACTTCTATGGAAACTACGTTGTATTACAAATTTTTCAATGCTTTTAACTCTAACCTTAATGACAACGTTTTTGTACGTAGGCTACTGATAAGGTTACCCGGATACTCGTGTACAAAATATATAGCAAATGTAGGTGGATCACATCGCAAGTTCACTAAAGTGATGACAGCTAAGGAAATATTTAAAGAGATTTTTACAGAAATTGTAAAAATTGAAATCCTCAGACATAGTAGCAAAAAAGTAAATGAATTAAATTACAACCAGAAAAATGCAGCAGATATAACAGCTTTAAAAGTGAAATCTCGTTACTTTCGTTTGATTTCAATGGAAGAGCTAGATGCGTTTATAGGATTTTTATTGGTCATGGGTTTAAATGGTGCAAACGACAACCACTATATATAAGCCTCCTTAAGTCGTGAAAGATTTAAACAAATAATACGTGTAATACGTTTTGACAATGCATTCAAACGATCAGCGCGCTGATAAGGCCGCTCCTATTTCTAATATTTGGAATGTGCTTACTAAAACCCTACAAGAAAACTATTATCTGGATAAAAATGTGACAATTGACGAACAATTATTTCCATTTCGAAGACGTACCAGCTTTGCAAAAAATATTCCCTCAAAGGCGGCTAAGTACGGAATTAAATTATTTTGGTTTTGTAAAACAGCCAACAGCTATCCGTTGAATGGAACTATCTATACAGGTAAACCATCTGGAGGTCACCGGCAAGCAAATGTGGGAGAAAATGATGTTTCAGCTCTGGCTTCAAATAAGAGGAGTAAGTCTTGTTGGTTCCTTTCGTCAAAACAAAGCTTACTTTCCTAAAGAGCTACCACCAAACTCAACAGATAATGTTGGAACATCACGATATAGTTTCAGTAAGACTAGGGTCCCACTATTTGTCGAAATATAGCACTAAGCGTAAAACAAACATACAGCCATTGACCCTTTTTTTATATGGTCGACGCGGCTGCTTGGGTGCATTTTGTATATTCTCTAGCCTTAATTAAAGTGCAAAAAAAGATCAAAGCTCCCGTCGTGATTTTTTGACATCACTTGGTGTAAAATTGGCAACTCAAAATATGAAAAAAGCCAATGACAATCGTATAATACGATACGCTAACGTCCGAGCAGCTCTCGAAATAATGACAAATGGAACTATCCGTAAGGATGCTGGAGACTGCAGGCTATTGATTTAAAATCGGATTGCAAAGCACACAAAATATGCGATGGCTGTAAACGGCCAATGTGCTACACACATAGCACAGCATAGCTCCATACTGCACAAAATATTAATATCCCAAGATAACTTTATGAAATGATACCAGTACAAAATGTTATACTAAAATTTATTAATTCTTAATAAAATAAGAAGCAAAATTTAATCTGACCTTTACTTTTTCTATACATAGTTCGCTCGGGTACCGGGGTACCCGAGTCAGTACGGTTGGGGTTAAATTAAATAAGTGCCTTTTGTAATGAAACACATCACAATTAAAAAAGGTGTTATACTTGGCACTTTATCTTAACGAAATGCAATAAAAGTTTAAAAAAAGTGCTAAATGCTTTTTAGCACATTTGTTTAAGAGAAAAAAACAAATTAATATGCAAAAATTATATTTCAATAATACCGATAAAAAAATATTAGAAAGTTTAACTAGAATTAACAGAAATACAGCTTAGATGAGTTTCTGAAGTACTTTCTAAAAGAGCTAAATGAAAAAATTATTATATAAGGATAAGATTGTTGATTTAAAAAAAAAAAAAACAATAAACAACAATAAAATACTTGACTTAAATTTGTTTGTCGATTACGATTATATTGTATTGTTTTGACTCTAAACAAAATTATTTTATTTGTTATAGCAATATGTTTTAAAACAGAAGTCCGGGCTGTTTTGTTTAAATAAAGATAAGAATATCCGTCTCTCTTTAAAAACTTATTTATAGAGCACATACATACATACGTTCTTTATGATAAAACTCGACAAAAAGGAGACGCGCTTAAATATATTATTTTTTAGTTTATTTAATTTAATTTTATTATCTTAAAATAATTATATTAATATTCAATACATTTATAGATATCATTTTTATAAAGAAACATTGTGTTCTTATTTTTGCTTTAGTTTGTTGTTAAATTGTTATCTTTAGGAATATTATGAAAAATCAAGTTCGACACTAAAATTATATTAAAAATTTCCAATTATCTCTAAAACGACCAGGAAAAATTTAAAACATCAGATTATTTTACTGTTGAATTTTGTATTTTTTTTATTAAGTTGAATAGGATAAACTGTTCCTTAGTTATACTAACATAAGTATGTCATGCAACAGCCTTCATTCTTAACATAGAGCTATATCTCCAAAACTAGAGCTGATAAAAAAAATATTATGCTAATATGTATGTTTAAAATCTGTATAGCATATGATGCCAGTAAAAACTTAAATTTTTCCAGCAACAAATAAAAATTCAAATTTTATAAAGAAGTCTTATCAAAAATTTAAATTCAAACAGAAATTTAATTTTTACAACAAATATTGGTACTAGACGTTATAAAACTCTTGTTACTTTAGCAAATATTTAAAAAGATGATAAACAAAAACAAATTAATCGCTTGCCACATTTTATAGACAAAGGGCGTTAGTTTAATTGTCTCATATCATCTCTACGTTCTTTTGTTAGTCATAAATTAAATATAAAATTAAAAATTTGTACTTTGAACATACTTTACGAATTTACTAAAATAAACTTAAATATCACGAATTAAAAAAATCTGTGATTAAAGGGTGAATGCTCCTAATAAAATTAACAATAGAAAGTGAGCCATATATTATTCTATAATGAGGGTCAATATAGAAAATATATTGATTGCAAAAAAACAATTGTGTTATATGTCGATATGTTTTATAAGAATTATCATTATAATTAATATGTTTTGCAACGTATTTTTGGTTGATTTAATTATAAAAATATTTTTTTCATTTACATTTGCAATATGTTTATATTTGAGTATTAAAATATTTAATGAGTTTCAAGATAAATAGCAAAAAAAAATGTTTTGCTTCTAAAGAAAAATATAAATTTTTATTTGTTTTCCCTTTTTGGACATGTGCAATATTTTCACATAATAATTTTTTTTTCATTATAATAAAATTGAAAGTCATACCCATCATTCATAATCAGTTCCAGAATTAATCAAATTGTGTATGGAGTGTTTTGTTTTAAAAATATTTAATGAATTCAAAAAACCTTTATGAATAATGTCGATAGATTGATTTTAAAGTTTATCTTTTACTTAAGATATTTATACTTCGATTATTTTTAATTGCTTTATTTGCATTAGCTAGCAAATGAGAATGTAATTGTTAATTACAATGGGGTTTCTGATAAAATAAATATTTTTAAAATTTAATTCTGTTATGTTTATATTATATATGTATGTATAATAAAAAAATTAAACATTTTACGAAACTTTATGATACATTAATATTAAATTGCACATTACTGTATTTTGAACGGCCCGTACATCGTAATATTTTTTGGCTTCCAAAAAACCAATTACATTTTAGAATTGTACTAACAAAAAATGGCAAAGTACTTGTTAATATATTGGCAACTTTTTTTTATATTTTTACATACATACATATGTATGAATGTAGATGTTACTTTCAATTCTTTAGCATAGAGCTAAAAATTGCACAAATGTTTATTTAAAAAGTACTCAGTACATTATTGAATAGAATTAAGCAAAACCATAATAATAATAATAATATTCAATAATATTTTGTGGTGTATGGGCCACTTTCAACAATTTATTGCAAAAGATTTAATGAACTTCTGTATACTCACTTGACGCTAAATTTTAACATGTCCCAAAAACGTATATTACTCATGATGAAAGTTTGTTGACTTGATGATGATTGCTCTTTCTCCCTCTCTGGCTGTTTCTCTTTATTTCTCTTTCTCTAAAATTACTTAAAGATGATGGATTGTTCTCTGTTTTTTGTTTACATATGTTTTGTTGAGCTTTTGTTAATTTATCACCTATTTTTATTTAAAATCAATATAATCTGCATAAAAAATATTAATTTACAAAATAAAAATCTCGATAAAAAAAATAAGGAGAGAATGTAACACTTAAAAAATGTATGCTCATATTAAACAAATACAAACTTTCGGGAATGAATAAAGATATTTTATAGTTTACAAAATAAAAGCTTATGGTAAGTAGGTACACGCTTACTCCAACATCAGTCGGACAATTGGCAGAAAAACAAATATTAACGAATAGATACAACGATTCATCAAATGATTACAACAGTTAGTTGCACTCACACACAAAACAAAACTATGGCAAGATATCAAATAAATAAAATAAATATAAAAAAAAGCTTTGCAATACAAATTAAATATTATGAAAACACATATGTATTACTTAACGCATTACTTTGTTGCCTTTGTAAAACAAATATTTAGTAGACCTTTATTAACTTTTTTATTTTATAAACACTAATTGAAAAAAATATTTATTTAATATTTTTGTTGTCAATTATTAAAGCCGAATCTAAAACATATTTTTAATATTTGGAAAAATAAAACTATGTATATTTACTTAATAAACCACTTAAACAATTTCTATCGTATTAAACGATCACTTCCCGATATTATGTCTTGCCGTCTTGAACATCCGTGGATAACTGTTTTGTAAAAGAGAAAGTTGTTTTAAAAGAGAACATCTTTTTAAACATTTAACAGATAGTTGTCGATTGCATTAAAATTGGTGTTGCCAGGCATATTTTAGAAACAAATATATTTTTTTTCATATAAAATAAAAATATCATATAATCTTTAAAGTATTCCATTTATTAATTTTTCTACCACGACAGCTATTATTTACATACTAAACCTTTACCGTTAGTTAATTTTCTAATGCTACAGTTAATGTTGATATTTTCTCTATAAAAAAAACCGCAAAATGTTGAAAATATTACCCAACGGCAACACTGACTGACCTAAATAGATGAGCTGGTTTCGTTACGAAAATATCGTGATTTTTTAAAATTCTGGTCGATCAGCTGCTATGAAAAAAAAATTTAATTGTAAGAGTTATTTGAGAATCAACTGTAAAAATAAAAGTTTGGGATAATTTTTATTTTTGCAGTCAGTGCTGCCATGTCTTCTTATAAAAAATAAATTAATTTCTATTACTAACAATAATCTCTTTAAATTTGAGATATTTATTATTGGAATTTTTAAATATATTTTTGGAATTTTTAAACCCACTTCTTCCCATATTTTTTTTTTTTAATTTAAACCTAAATTAAGGCAGTTCATTGAAATTGCAAAAAGTAATACCTTAGCATGTAATTTAAAGGGCACTAAGAAAAAGTAAAACAAGTAATGGACAAAACGCGCCTTTTAAATATATAAAATTCTATATTTGCTTAAAATAAGCACTAAAACAAAGTTTTTAAATTAAATAAAGAGAATACTTTTGTCAGTTTAAAAAGAAAAAATTTAAGTTAAAATTTAGACAATTTATTATCCATTGCAAACATTTAAGTTAAAAGTTTATGAAACAAAATTTTATGTTATAACTTGAAATAAAATTGCATGGCATAATAAAAAATAATCGATTTTTCTTACAAATGAAGTTAATTTTTTGTGTTAATTAAACTTCATGTGATGTTTGGTAGTTTGATGCAAACAATTACTGAAACAAATCTGGTATCTCTGATTTAAGATCATAATAAAGAGCTTTACATGAGCTTTTATTTATGTTATGTTATTAGCATATGTTAAAAGTTTTATTTTTTGTTTAACATTTAGGCCCATTTCCACAATATATATTGAGTTAACAGTGCAGTTTATATATGAACTTTAATTAACGTTCATAAATACATATCTTATAATAATAAGATACAAGTTTAATATTTAAACAAATATGCAGTAAGACGTTAATAACTGTTGAAATGTTACTATTAAAACAAACTACAAAAAAGTTTTTTAAGAATAAAATCTCCTACAGAGTTCTGTGCACATCAGTTCATAATTGGCCATTTTTAGGAGACATATAAAACCGGTTATTTTTATTGCAAATAATAAAAATATTAAAAATGTACATTTTATTTACAAAAATAGAACCCTTAAATATTAAAGGGATTATGATACAATACGAATATAATTTTATTTCACAACACTATAAAACTCAAACATATCTCTTTACTAACTGATTACGCTTTTAGCAGAGAATTTTTTTCTGTAAACTTGTGTTCAGTTTCTATACCGTTATGTATGTGCTGTTTTACACTTATCGATTCAAGTCACGTCAAGTCAGACGTACAGACTTCTCTTCCTCTCTCTACGTAAAACTCAGACTGGACGTGACTTGAATTGATGAGTGTGAAACAGAACTATTTTTTATTGCAATTTAGCCCTAACTACTATCATGTATTTAAGACTTTTGGCTATTTTTTAAAAGCTGCCAAAAATTACTGCAGAGGTTTTAGTCTCGGCTGAAAAGCTATTAACTCAAAACCGGTAGAGTTAGTTTGAT
Organism: Paykullia maculata; assembly: GCA_003055125.1. NCBI lineage: Eukaryota > Metazoa > Arthropoda > Insecta > Diptera > Rhinophoridae > Paykullia > Paykullia maculata. The sequence goes on from NDXZ01052984.1 coordinate 8,492, forward strand.
CGTGAAAGAATCCACAATAACTTCGCTTTAAATAAAGTTGTGCTTTTTTAGCATTTAAGTTTTGCTAGTGTTTCAATTGCGTTATGAATCAAACTAACTTCGTTAAAAATGCTTGGATTTTTTTCAATCTTTTTAATAATTTTATTTCAATCAGAAATTCCTTCTGAATGCTCTGCATTAAAAAAAAACTCTTTTTAATTGTTTTAATTTATTTTTATTTTAAACTGTGATTTTGAATCATATTTTGTACATCGATTAATTTTACCTTATGTAGATTTTACAATAAGATTGTTTTTAATTATGTTTTATTAAAGAATATTTGCAATTCATAATATTTTTTTTATAAAAATACATATATTATTCTATATTTTATGTGCAATATTAAGTTTTAACCATATGTGTTGGTTTGTGTAGCTAATCTTAACGGAGGTCAAAAATTTAGTAAATTTTTATTTGTCTTTTGTTGACATTTATTAAATACTTATATTTTGCGGAGGGTTTTGAATTTTTATTGTTTTAAATATAGGTTTCTAGAATGCCATTGAAATATTTTCAGTTCAATCAATTTTTATAAGGCTACTTAATAAAATGAATAACAATCGACATTTTTTTTTAAAGTTTAACAAATTTTAGTATTTTAAGGCTTTAAGTTATAATTTTAACCAAAAGATAAACATATTTTTGTATCAAGTAATAATAATAATAATAGCTTATTTATATATACAAAAATTGAACATAGCCTTTGGTAATTGGTTGGCTTAGAGTTAAAACTAAAAAAAAGTTACTTTAAAGATTAATTTATAAAAAAAGTATGTCACTTAGTTGAAGAGAAGTAGCTGGAGTTTTATTTTTTTAAAAAAATTTTATAATTAAAGAAAATCTGATACTTATTTGATGAGAACTGGTTTTTGTTTTAGTTTGTTTATATCATTTTCTTAAAGATTTTTTTTAACTTTCAAAGGTACTTAAGTTGCGTCTTCCATGTTTAAATTAAGTTTACATTTGTGTTGGGTCTTAGTTTTAATAATCTTTCCTTAAGTTATATTACCATATCAGGAAAAAAAACAAAGCTTTTAAAAAATTTAAACAAATACAAGAACATTTTTTAATTTATAAAACAGTTAAAGCTTGAAAACGTCTAACCTTAAAGCTTTATACGATACTTATTTTTTGGCATATTTTTGGTTTTATAACAGCTTTTATATATAATAAATTGCTTATCAAGCATGTAAGTTGGGTTAAAGCTTTTTTTATTTAATAAATTACAGCTTAGATGTTTAAGAAGTTGTCCTTTGGATTTAATTAAACTCTCTTACCCTAAACTTTTAAAGCTTTTTATATTATTTTTATATAATTTTAGGTTCATGTTTGCAGTTTAGCGTATAAATTCTTTGTTTTATTATTAATTAATTTTCTTTTTGTGTCATTTAGGCAAATAATATATTAAACGCTTTCTCAAGTCTATATTTTCTTGTTACAAAGTTTTTTTTTGCACCTAGAGACTATTTTCTGAAAATGATTTTTGTGCTTAAGTATCGCAAGCTTGTTTAAATAAAAGCTCTTTGAGAGCTTTAAATGTTTATATTAAACTTTAAGGAAAAAAACTTTTAAGATTTTAACTTAAGTAAAAGCATAAAATAATAATAGTTAAAACAAATATTCCCTAAGGCAAGCTTTCAACATGGCAAGATGTAAGTTTAATACTGTACTGGTACAGTTGTAACTTTGAAAATGACAAACGCCAGCCGTCGACAAATGCCACGTATATTAATTGGTCCTTTACTTCTTTTTTGGTAAATTTTTCAAATAATCGTTTTACTGCAAAACGAAATCTTTTATATACCAAAAATAACTAACTTCCCTTTTCCATAGTAAATTCATAACTTAAATTGATCATATCAATTCGCTGCGTGTAAAAAAGCTCTCCCATACTAATAACTTTTTCAGCTCGGGAACATCAATCACCCTTACTTCATCCGTTATATTAAGGCACTTAAGTTGTTGTTTCTCAAGGGCTGTTGCCGATACTGGTTGCCATAAGTCGCTGTTGTCAGGATCGTAATTGGGTTGACCGTAAGTAGCAAAATGTGTCCACATGCCCACTAAACGTTCAATGCACTTGTATTCCTTAGTGTGTTTTTTTAGCTTGCGGGCAACCGAATTGTAAAACAGATAGGAGAGGTCATCGCCGTGACAGGTGCCGCGTATTTTTTTGCCACAGCTTAAAATTCGTAAGTGATTAAAATGCTTGGAATCAAAATCAAAACGATATAAATAAGTGGGAGCTGTAGAGGCGTATTCCATGCGTGACAATACTGTACGATAAATGGGAAACCAGAAATACTCATGGGACACCATCTGGAAGTAACAGGGAAAATAATTTTAAAAAATTGCAAATTATTTGCGTAAAAGCTTTTAAAATTCTTTAAAAATTTTCCGATTTCTTAACAAGTAAGTAATAAAGCTTCGAAAATTATTAAAAGAAACTAGATTTGCGAATTTTTACAAAATATTTAAAAATTTTTTCTTTTACGAATTTTAAGCTATAATTTACTAACCAGTAAATATTCATGTAACGTTTCTAGCCCGGTTTCTTTGTCACCATAGTAGCTGGTCTTTAATTGGATGCCATATTCTTTGCACAATTCACTGTCCCTATCCAAGTTTAACTCCAAGGGCACCACATAACGGCAATCACCCAAATCATTTAATAATTTGGGATTATTTTTAGTTTCTGGAAAAAAAAACAAATTAAATAATTACTTAGTCAATTTAATTTTCTTTTCCCACCACTTACCCGTATACAACAAGAGACCCTCATTAGATACACCTCCCAATATCATGGGTATATTATTACTCCAAGCAGTGCGAGTCATTTCAATTGGCTTAGTTGGCACAACGCAATGCTCTGTTATATAGGGTTCTATAACTGGTCCAAATGAGAATCCTATACGTTCTTTCTTCTCTTCTTCTGTACACAAATCTTCATTAGCCTTAATAATATCGGCTCCTTTAGCAGTCTTCAAGTATTCATATATTTCCTTTTCGTTATTATCACCTGTATAGCCAGCAGCTGCAGCCAATCGGTAGGGCCAATCGCGTTGAGGTGTTACCGCCCACGGCGACAAAGCACAACCTGACATGCAAATGGCCTTATGGAAAAGATCTCTACACTGTTCGGTCAACATCATATAATGAACAGATGCTCCACCAGCACTATCACCAAACAAAGTAATATTGTTGGGATCACCACCAAATCTATCACAATTTGCCTTAATCCAACGTAATGCCATAATCTGATCCTTGAGACCAGCATTGCCAGGAACATCAAAACTGGGATCTTGTAAACACAAAAAACCAAAAGGACCTACTCTATATGTAATGGAAATAACCACCACGTCTTCTCTCAGCAAATAGTCGGGACTGTAAAGATCACGAGAAGCTTCGCCAAACTGAAAGCCCCCACCATAAATCCAAACCATTACTGGTAGAGGTTTAACAGGTTCAAGCTGAGAATAATAAAGAGAATTAAAATTTTGTTAAAGTTATATTTTTTCACTTTAATAAACTCACATTTTTCGTATAAACATTAAGATATAAACAGTCTTCTGAGCCATCGGTCATTTGAAAGACAAAATGTTTTTGCAATGGTTTCGGTCCAGCCGAGGTGCAACTTCTTACTTCTGTCCATGGCTCTGGTGGTTGCGGCGCCTTGTATCTTAACTCACCAATTGGTGGTTTGGCAAAAGGTATTTTTTCAAATGAAAAGAAAACATCACCATATATCGACTTGCGTTTAACGCCCTTGACGGGTCCATAAATTGTAGAAGCAATTGTTTTCTCTTTGCTACGGTAACGTCGCTGTTGAACTTTGAAATCGACCATTCTGAAAGTTAAAAGAAAGCGAATTAAACAGTTTATTTTAATAAGTTTCTTGGCTGAAAGTTGCTTATAATAAATGTGCAAATCAAATAAAGATGGTGAAAGATTTTTAATGAAAATTAAAACCCAATTATAAGTTTTTTTGTTATATCAATAAAATAAAAATTCCCTGAAAGGCAGCATTTGAAGCGTTTTTGTCAAACGGGCTGATTTACTGTAAAAAGTGTGTTAAAAATATTACCTCCATATTACACAAAACGCAACAAGCAATATTACTTTAAAACCTTTTAACAAAAATGTATTCTAAATAAAAATTTATTTTATTTAATTTAAAATGTTGTCTATCGTAATTAACACCAAGTGCAACAGTAAACATTTTTACGATAATAATTTAAAGTTTTTAACACAAAAAAAAACTATTAATTAGTCTAAACTTTGTTAATTTTAATACATCAATAATTTAAAAAACTCAACTGTCAATTAAATGATATTAGCGTTTCATCAAGATAAATTTTTGCCCCATTAATAGTTTAGAACAAAAAAAAATATATATCTATAATAGCAGTTTTGAATGCTTTGACACATTTTAATGATAATTGAAGTCATTATCATTATAACATTACGTAGATACGAGATAATATATAATAATGTATGCTGCATGCATATAAACGTACATACATACATATGTATATATTTGTTAACTTAATAAAACAAATATTTGTGTGTGTGTATGTACATATGTGTGCAGGGTTGGATTAACCACGGCCCCTAGGCATATCAATTTCCTTTTCTAACTTTCTAAAGTATACATAGATCTTTCACCAAAACGCAATGTTAATAATAATAACGCTGCTTTTTACTTCACTTTAAAGACTTGTGGCCAGGGTTCAAAAGTTTTCATGTGTGATCGCTAAAATAT
>NDXZ01052991.1:0-11129 GCA_003055125.1 Paykullia maculata
TAACACATGTGTGTGTGTGAAGGGTATAAAAAAATAGTAAGATATAATAAAATTTTAACAACATTAATATTGGGATAAAGAAAGGAGACATTTCGGGTAATGGGGACGAAAAAGTACTTTAGGGTACTTTTAAAATTTTTTTGAGTTTATGAGTCTAGAAACGTAAAATTGGGATATATGGCCTTTAATTAAGATAGAAAGTCATATGAGGGGACGAAAAAGTACTTTTTCAACTAAGGGTACTTTTTAAATTTATTGAGTTTCTGTGTAATTAGGGCCACATATGAGGGCAAAATATTACCTTTTCAACTTTTAGTGTACTTTTTAAATTTTTTTACTTGATGAGTCAAGAAATGTGAAATTAGGGCCTATTGATCCTAAAAAATATTGGAAATCAAATATAGTGGAAAAAAGTACTTTTTAAATTTTAAGGGTGCTTTTTTTGATTTTTTGAGTTTATGAATCTAGAAACGTAAATCAGGGCCTATGTATTTTAGTTGAGATAAGTAGATAGATAGAAATCATATAAGTAGAAGAAAATCTAAAAAACTACTACAGAATTTGAATGTGAAATATATATTAAAAAATGCGCTAACGAAGTAGCGGGTACTAAGCTAGTACATATATAAAATAAACAATATTCATAAACTTAAAATGCAAACAATTTTAAAGACAACAAATTTAAATCAAACTTAAGCCACTAAAAACAAATAAAAGTTAATTGAAGTATTTTGAATACAATTAAGAAGCAGTTATTTAGTGAATCCTAGATAGACCAGGTCAACTTTGAAAGCAAATGCAAATACTGTATATATACATACACACATGTTTGTAATAAATTATTTGCAAAAGTCAAACATGCAAACAAACAAACAGAGGTTAGAATTAATCTAAAACCATTAATCCAAAATACTGGCAGGTCAGCTAAGAAGAACTGACACGTTATAACGCCAGCTATTGTTGCTGCTAAAAAAACTGTTCGTTAAAATTTTTTGTTCTTAGGAACGTAAAGACGATTAAATGGAGCATAAAAATTGCTGGAAAAACAAAATACAAAATTAGAATCTTTTGCGTTAAAGTGGCAAAACCTTTATATGAGATTAACGTGAGTAGAAAGAAGAAAGAACTAGAAAAAAGGCAATTATTCTTATAAAAAGGACGTGTTAAAATGAAGCATAGACACGGTTCAAAGTTCATAAACTCTAACAGAATACATAATGAATAATAAAAAATTCTCGTTAAACAACGATTGAAAAAAAAAACAAAAGAAGACGAATTGAAGTAAAATCAAATAGGGACACATCAAAATGGGAAATTAATGATTTTATAAGAGAAAATCGATTTACAAAAATCATTTTTTAAGAAAAAGAATTTTGGCAAATATTCTTAGCTTAACAAAATTTTAAATAGAAAGAAAATTTTGAATAAATTTTATCAAGTTTTAAAATACTAGCATTATTTGGGTTTTCTAAAATATTTTTAATTTTATAGCCATTTTGTTTATTACAACAATATGTAAATAAGGGTGGGTCAGTTTTTTTTTCATAAAAAATCATACATCAAAAATGTAATCTACGATAATCTAAGAAAAATGTCCTGATAGAGTATCTCAACTCAGATCTGGCTACTTGAGACTTTTTGTAGTATTTTTGTTTATATAATTGTATTGTTATTGATAGTTTGATAATGCTTAGCTGTAATTTATATGTAGCTAATTTAAATTAATAAATAAATAAATAAAAAGAAACCATAGGTCTGTGTTCAAATCTTATTAAAGATTTTTAGCTCCCATTAATAAAATAAAACAATGTTTTTTTTTTTATTTAATAATACGTATACTTAGTTTTTTTTTTTAAATTATTTAGTATACGTATTTAAAAAATTTCTTAAAACAATTTTTTTTTGTTTTAAATATTTTGTAGCAGTTAATAAATAAAAATATTAATTTATTAAATAAGTAAAGTCTGTAAAGACTTTCATCTTAAAAGAAAACTCACAACACCTTCGTGTTTTTGAAAATTTTACACAAATCATGAAGTGAAGATATATTTACAACATATTTTCGAACTTGCGCGGGATCGTGGTTTTTAGTTTATTTATCGCAGGTTCTTTAATCTTAAGTTTTAGCATTTAAAATATTCCGAGAAATCAGAAGTTAGTTTTTTTCCAATAATGACTTTAAACAAAATTTCTACCTCTGAATGGACGAAAGGACATAAAGCTGGTAGAAACTAGAATTCTTAATGTTTTAATCAAGGGCTGCAAATTTTACCACAATAATATCTACCAAATAAATTATAATAAAAATTTTTGCTTTCAGGTCTGCACCCAAAACAAACTTTAGCACTTGCGTTTATATATCTGGGGCAATTAACAATAATGACTTAAGTTGACATAAGTGCTTTTTAATTTTATTACATATTCTTATCTATCACTCAGCTTAATTTCAAATATAAAATGTCATTATTAATAAAACTAAACGCTTTATATTTAACTTAAGTCTTTTTGGAGAATAATACATAAGCCATAACATCATAACTAAACTTAACTTTTTTTAAGGTAGCAACATCAATATTAAAATGTTTGAGCCCATTCAAATTATTTCTCATAAGCAACCTTATATTTAACTAAACTTTTTAAAATTTATCTTACCTCAGGTTTTCAATTTAAACTTAAGTACTTATCTCGACTTACCTAATTAAACACAATTTTTTTAGACAAAGCTCGAAATTTCAACTTAAGCCATTATTAGAGATTGCCACAGATATAATAAGAGTGTGCTCTCATTAACGTTTGAAATGGTATTCAATACTAATTTTAGGCAAATAAAAATGAATATAAACTGAAACTACTGCCAAAAATTACTCAAAACTTTGGCAATTTTAAAATTAAATTTTTGAAAGAAACCCTTTTATATAAAATGCAACTTCAGTGGACTTAAATTTGCTACCTAAAATTTGAAATCTTTTTATCTTATAAATTGAGTTTTTTTTTTTATAAATTTGTAAACAAATAAATATATTAAACTTTTATTACATATTTAAAAAAATTCTTTTTGGTTCTGTTTTGACAAAGCGGAACCAGGGATAGCCAAAACAGTGCAATATGATATCATGATAGTTTTCGTACGGATGCCTGTGTGAAAACCAAACCGTTGTCATAACGCCGATGCTAAGCAAGTGCAGAACACAGCAAGTAACTGGTGTAACCTGGTACTTGTTTGGGTTTGTAAAAATTTTTCGTTTTGTCCACTTCATGCCCTATTCGTTTTTTACATATATAAGCTGATTGTAACCAAACGCATTGGCCAGAACCAGGCCAAGAAAGCGAGCCTAGCTTAAGCGCTTATATAGAAATGCCGCCTTTAAAAACTAAAAAAATAATAATAATATATTGACGGCCACATCCTAAAAATTTCCAACATGATCAGAAAAAAAAGTATAAAGAGACTTAATGAAAATTTCAAAGAGAAAGGATCAGTTATTGATGCTAAAAGCATTAGTCTTGTAAAAACAAATTGTTAAAATATCATTATTGTAACAGTTTTGGTAAAAGTCCAGTAACATGTTTTCGGCTTTGTGAAAGATTATTTACAAATTTTTTAAGACTCTTTAAAGACTTGCATCTTTATACATAGAAAATTTGTATGGCATAAGAACTAACTAGAGTTTTTTTGACATGTATACAATATCCACAAGTGAGTCTTTCGAGCAAAATTTTCTTTAGACATGTTATCTATTTAAAGCTGGATGGCTTTCTTAGTTTAAATTTTTTTTCATATTTTAAAATCAAAGAACATTCAAAGAAATACGTTTATATCAAGTCACTATTTAGTGCAGGTTTTGGGTGGGAGGTCCAAAAATGAATCTGTCAATTACCCAGCAAAAAATTATTCTTCCTCGGAAGCAGCTTTGTAAGGAAAAGTGAGGTTGTCAACCTCTTTTACTTCTAATTAAAGATATCATGTTTTTTCTCCGCGTAGAGGCTCGCTTAAGAGATCTTAAGTGATCTTTAAAAAAAAACTGCTGAATATGTTCATTTTGCACAATATTTTTGTAAGCTAATAGTCTTAAAAAGCAAAAGAGGAAGTAGTAGTTATATATTTGTCCCACTTACTTCTTCCAAATTAAGATTCGCGATATGATAACAAAGTTCTTTTTGCCTAAATTCGATAATATTAATTCGGACGACTTGTGTTTTCAAAAAGATAGTGCTACATGCCATTTAGCCCGTAAAAAAATTCAGCTCCAGCAAGAGATCTTCCGTTTCTGAACTCCTACGTTTGGGTTATCAGAATTTGGACCTAAGATTACGTGATTTATTTTATAGCAAACCTCCACCTGCCCATTGAGCATACAAATTCCACTTTGCATCAACAAAATTAATCAACAATAGTTTTTGTAAAATTGTAGAAAAAAATTAAGACAAAAGATTGTAAGCTGTGGAGGCTTATTGATTAAATAAAACAAAATGATCTTAAAAAAAAAGTGTGTTGGCTGCTAACTCCAATCCAAAGTTAGTCTTAGAAATTTTTTTTTTTTATAAAAACCCGAAAAAGTTTAAAAACTTTTAAACAGAGTTCCTTTATAGTTGGAAATCATTTTGGAAATTATAGTCTTTTCACTTTATTTATTTATTTTGGTCCTGTTGGCTGTCTAGAATACATTTTAATACGTATTACATCAGATTTTGTGTTGGCATCACTAAAATCAAGGTATATTTTATGATGCTGGCTTAAAACTATTTATAAAATTATTTTGTATTTTTTTGAATAAAAAAACTTGTTTTATGACAAACATAATATTTTTAATATCCATCTTTTATCTTAAAACTCTTGAGATTATGAAGTGAGAAAATATAATGATAAGAGCATTAAAACAGATGCTATCACCACCGCATTCATTTGTGAAGTCATTGACTTTTATACACCACAAGTTTAGCGAAAATTAAATTAGAAAAATGTAAAAAAACAAACCAAAGGCATTATTTCAAATGCTGGAAAAATATCATCCCTAATCACCAAGGCATACATTTTTATCATATTTAAAAGAAAAACTCCTCAAATGGCAGACTTAAAATTATTTAAATTTTCTTTGCATTAATATCTTGTTATAATAAATAACATTCAACTAACAAATGTATTAAAATTACTTTTATAGAATAAAATTTTTCCATTCTGTGTATGTATGTAGGTGCATATTATGAAACTACATGCCCTCTTCGTAGGAGTAGATATTACCTGTAATAACATTTTAAACGTGTAATCACGTACATCACGTTTCTATTGCATAAACTATCAGCATTAGTTAGACTCCTGCAGCTTTGCTAGTTCTATGGTAATCATGCAATTTTCAATAACTTTTAATATGCACTTTTAAAATATAATGGAAAAACTTTTCTTCTATTGTATTGAGTTTCGTTTTTAGCAAAAAAAAAATATTGTTTTTCAACAAAATTTGACTGTGAAAAAATAAGAAGAATTGAAAAAACTTAGTGAAGCATAAAGTTTGATAAATTTATGTTGTTAAAACTAAATAAAAGTTTTAATTTTTTTTTTGTTTGTTATAATTTTTAATGGAAATTTATTAAAAGTGTTTAATAGAGGACATGAAATGCTTTTTATTCTCAATTTGCCTATTTTTTTCTTAATTCATTATTTCGTTTAAAGTTAATTTACAAAAAAAAAATTAAACTCTTTGCAAATAATTAAAAAAAAACATGGTTCCATAACATTTTTTGTCGAAGTGTGTGAGAGCATAAGGCATAAGCAGGATGGTGTCAGCTTTGTAGTGCTACTTGTACTTTTAAAGGTGTTTGATATTGTCAATCATTAAATTGAAATAAATAAGACTTAAATATATTTTTTAAGTTTTTATTAACATCAGCAAAGCTTGCATTTTCATATCTTTTAAATTAAACTCAGTCTTTTGAAGGTAAACCCATAAAATCAACGCCCGTATTACTTTCGAGAGCGGGTTTTTAGGGTCAAATTATGGGATCTTTAGTTCCATAAAACAGCTTGAGCACTGTAATGCACACATATGAATATGCAGATAAAGTTGAGGTTGTATCTAGTACATCTTTCAGTGAATTCTTTAGTAGTAATTGTTATACATAAAATATACTACTGGGCAATCGTAAAATTAATTATGTCTTAATCGGCTAAATAATAAAATATCCTCTTAACGTCTTTTTAGTTTCGATATATGTTCTTAGAAATAATTAGACAATTGACATGGTTGCGAAAGCCAAAAATTACTTGATCAAGTCATATTGATGCACTTGTAACATAAAAGTACAATAAATTAAGAAGGCATTGGGTTACACAATATTATACATCGCCTAATGTAGAAAACTGCTTGCCAAAGCAAATTTAATTCAAGGATTATTAAAGGGATGTACATGAGTTTGTTAATGCAACAGCGCTAGAAAAGGAAAACTTAAGAAGAATAATTGAATTTCCTCTTTCACAAAATGTTTGTAAAATAGAGCGTTTAAAAAAACTAATCAATTAAAAAAACATGTAAGAGCGCTATATTAGGCTGTTCAAAAGCTAATACACTCTTTACCACATGTACGTATGTAACTAGAAGTGTGTTCACGTATGTGTTTCTTATGATATAATTTTTTTTCCACATAGTTTTTCGTCCATATCTTTGCGGATTCTAGGCCATTTAGTTAATTTTTGTTAAATGACCCAAAAGGTACATCCTGCACACAATTATGTTTTGTGTAAAAAAAGTTGTAGTTTTTTTATTTTGCTTATAGCTCGTCATTTATCTAGCAGACTTACTGATTTTTAATAGGAAGAATTCTGAGGATATTTCTGATAGTTTAATGTCAGTAACACGTTCGTTGGACATTAAGGAGCTGAGAAAAGTTTAGTTCAACAGACAAACAGATGAAGGTGGATATGGCTAAATCGACTTCCCTTTTATAACGCTCCAGAATCTATACATATACTTTATGGGGTTGCAAATGAATATTGTAGAAATAACAAACGGAATGACAAACTTATATGTGTATACCCCTGGCACCTGTGCTGAAGGGTAAAATTAGTATGTTTTTACACATAATTTTCTACACCAATATTTTAGCTTTCATTTACAATATGACACAGTTTATATAATCAATTAAAAGTAGAAGACCATTAGGCCCTGATCATCAATGCTGCATAGCAAAATAAAAGACTTTTAGCACTGCAAAACACCTTTGAAATATTATTTTCACTAACAAACTACAAATCAACAACACAATATTAAGTGAACAATTTTTATTCGACCCTTTTGTTAATTGAATTATATGTTTGATTTTCAAGCTTTTTGCCAAGTAGATTGTAAGTCAGAAAAGGTAAATTTTTGCACTCATAACTTTCTTCACTTAACTTTTATTATTATTATTTTTCCAATTTTTAATTTTATTTTGGAAATAACAATTCTGTACTATAATTATGGAAGTTTAGGACTTTGTAGTCTTATTATTTAGAATATAAATAAATGAATAATAAAATTAAAAAATTAATACAAAAAACTTTCTTGCAATAAATTGTACACAGCTATGATTAAACTTGGTATTTCCTACCTTCAAACCTAATAAGTGTACAAAGTTCCATGAATCCTAAAAAAGTTGAAAACAGAAGCCTGTTACAAAGAGAAATGCAAAAGTTCTAGGTAAAAGAAAGAAAACTATAAAAAAATTAGAGTAAAAAAGGGGGTGTAAGCATGTCCGTTGGGAAATGGGACAAATATTTATATACATACGGGTGGTTACTAAAAATGAACGAAATCTTTTGACCATTAAATAGTTATTGAAAAAATTAAAAATTAAAAATTAATTAAAATCTTATCAATGCTGCACAGTGTAACCTTTTGTTATTTTTAAACTTTAATCCTTATAACTACAAAAGTAAAACATATTTATGATGTTATTATTTCGCACAAATGGCTCCATGTCCAGTAGGTATACAATTACAGAATAAAATGCAAACATTTTACTCAATTAAAATTTGAAACTTTAACTCACGCCTGCCAACATTTTTTCCAGACATGCATTTATATATTTTATATGTAAATAGTTATATAAGGTGCATTCTAAGACAAAAAAAGGAAACGGATGTAGAAACTTTTTCTATCGCACAAATAATAAAGTTGGTTTTATATCCGCTTTTTAAATTTTGTTTTTACAGGTTTCGTTTTGTTCAGTTTTTAGCAATGAAAATATTTTATAAAAAGACTAGAAATAAATTGTAAAGAAAAAACAATATCGCTTAGATAAAGTTTTTTTCTTCTTTATTTGCAAGTAGTTTATGTAAAATTCTTTGGGGTTTTTTTTTGGGCATCATTCGCATCAATAACAAGCAACGTTTGACCCAAATGTTTATTCTTTTTACGTTTACATTTAAAATTTACCGTTATTGTTAAAAAACGAAGGAAATACAGACATTATTCAAGAAATATTGCTTAAACTTTGTGGATAACTAAATGGGACAAGGACATACATATAATTTAGTTATTGTTTAGTTTTAATTCGGTTTAAAGATGCTTTGGTTGCGTAAGAAAAACGATAAAAAATAAAGTTGGTAAAAAATATACTCTTTATTTTGTAAATCGCTTCGTCGAAACAATTCTATGAATAAATATTTAAACTAAGGAATAATGATTTTAAAAAATTAGGCGGATAAATTGTTTTAAATTTATATATCGTCCCCTTAAGAAAACAATAGTGTATAATTTTTTCGACATTTCGAGATAATTGAGTTTAAAGTTTTTGTTTTATTAGACATCGGGGAAAACAGTAATATTTTAGAAAATATTCGATGGTTTTAAGTTGTGGTCATTTAAATATATGGTGGAATAATCAGGCTACTAGTAGATGATATTTCATTAATTTACAAGTGCTTTAATTGCAAATAAATGAGATTCACAGTACCATGATGTCACTTAGACTATTTTATTTGTTTTATAATATGTATGAAAATCATTATACACTATTTTATTTTGTATGGTATACACTATTTTATTTGAATCTTTTACACCATTTATCACGAAATACTTTTAAATTGTTGGACGAATGTTCATGCAGTAAAACAAAGTATTCATGCTTAACAATCCATTTTATTTATAACTCACAGTCATTTTTTGGTATTTCAATGACACGTTGCTTACTGTTTTGCAATACAATTTTTACACAGTTTTAATTAATTAAAAAGTACATGAATAAAAGGCAATATTCATCAATATTCCTCTATGGAAATAGTTTCATCTGATATATCTATAGATAAATTTATTTTGGCCTCAGCGTCATCAAAATCTGTCGAAATTCCATTTACATAGTCGTAATACGGCACATTCTTATTATCGTTTCACAGTAAATACTCACCATGACTTGATCGATCCATTATTTTCACAATGTTTTTACAATAACTCACTAGCAAAAGCACAATTGCCCCGTCTATGTCTTCTCTCAGCAAATTCTACAATCTATCAAACAGTTGACATTAACAATGTAAACAGATTTTAAGCTATTGTTTACGTTAACCGTAGAACACACAGAGAAATTTTGTATGTTATATAAAATAGTGTATATGTGTCATACGAATTGACTTTAAATAATATATTGTTAAAAAATAGTGTATAACAATATACGATTTTATTTTGTTATAAAATAATAAAAATAGTGAGTAATAAAAATAGTGTTTGCTTCTTATACACTACTTTTCTTTGAAATTATATTCAGAGTAACAATATTTAAACAGCATACCTGCACTTACACAATTATTAATGAACAATTTCAAACACGTAATTATACGCTAATATTTCAATTGATCTTTTGACCCACTTTATGGAAGTAGAATTTCACAAAATTTTTACCACATTTAGAATCAGTTATGTAGATTCTTATTATGCAATAAAAAAAATAATGATGTACATGCGTATACACTATTGTTTTATTGAGGGGACGATATAAAGACAAATCCGTTTTTTCTTTTCTCTCTCTGAAAATGCTCTCAAAATTTCTCATGCGTAATTTTTTTTTAATTCAGTTGCCGCTAAAAAGAATATTGCCATGTCATCATTTTCTAGGTCAGGCAAAGTCGTCCGTCAATCTAGGTACCTGTATCAGTGCCCTTAAATTTTGTATATGTCTTACTTTTGAGATCTACCAACAAATTGCAAATTTAAAAAAAAAAATTATTATTTTGATTTTAATTGAGATGGAAAGACCAAAAGGTTATGTCAATAATTCCTTGGCTGTAAACAAATTTTTATAAACTCTTTATTAGTACAAATTTTAAATTTGTTTAAATCTGCACTTATTATTTTTAATGCTAAAAGTTTATTTAGACTAAAAAATATTTCTATAGAAACCGCATACATTTGTATTACAGGACTCTACAAAACATGAGTTTATAATGTTAACAATAACTAATCTTAACACAAAACATATTAACAATTATACTTTCCCTTGTTACGAATTTATCTTAGCATTTGAAAGTCCCAAATTCTGTATTAGATATTTCAATCTTGTTGCTGTTCGTGTTACACTTACATCCTTCCTTTTCAGAAACTTTCTGCGGTGAAATTCTGGGTTTTGAGCTTATCTTATTGCTACATTATTGTCAACTTGTAATAGCAAACTTCGTTAAAGCTAACTAATTTAGAATAAAGTTTTTTAAGCCATATAATTTCCTTAGTAGTTTTAGTAGCTGCAACTAATTCAGCTTCCGTTGTAGATGTAGCAACTTTTGGTTGTCTTTGACTACAGCTCCGCCATATTGTATCACAACACCGGTTTTTGATCTTTCTGTATTTAAAATCAATCCAAAATCAGCATCACTGTAGCACCCGAACTTTAATTTACTATTAATTATGTAAGAAATAGCATAGTCTCTTGTACCAGCTATATATCGAAACACTCTTTTGATTCTATACTATATTTTCTTTTGTGGGATTAACCAAAGTTTTTGACAAGAATCCTATACTAAATGCGAGATCAGGTCTAGTTTCGAGCCTTAAGTACATAATTGCCCCCACGCGAAATATCTGGGCGTTATCCTGGACTCCAAGTTGTCATGGAGACTAAACATCCAACACAGGATTAGGAAGGCTACGGTAGCTTACTATACTTGT
>NDXZ01052995.1:0-10342 GCA_003055125.1 Paykullia maculata
CTATAACCATATTATGATTATGACAATCATATAACGATAACGATAAAATTGTCTGTGATCATATTACCGTGACCATATTCATTCATGTTTTTTCTTTGCGTGCAAAGTTGTTTCAAAATAGGCTTAATTTTGTAATTCAACTAAGTGCCGCTTAAGGTTATAAAAATATAATTGAAACTGTTGAAATAAAAATTAAACTCTTCTTTTAGCTAATAAACTTTTTGGTGCAGGTTATACCAAATTTTAACTCAATTTGGTTAGGATATATGCCTCCAGGAGTGGAAACTGAATATGAAAAATAATAATCTACTGACGTTTTATATCTTTATCGTCTAGCCAAAGCTAATAGAAAAATGTAATATTTTATTTTATTAATGGGAGCAGAAAATCTTTAGGTCGATTTGCGCGCGATAAGATTTGATCACAGACCCATGGTTTCTTGGGAAATTTTTCTTGGAATTTCGCGTAGACTACGTTTTTGCTGTATGATTTTTGATGAACAAAATTGGCCCACCCCACAGTGGTTGAAGTTTCTAAGGAAGGCGGTCATACGTAGTTTACTCAGCTATAGTCATCAAAATTAATATGAATATTTATGTTTACGGTATTTATGGGCCAATTAGGGAAAAATAAGATTAAAAAAAGTCTTTAAATATAATATTATAATAATTTATTTACCAAAAATGTTAGTTATTAATTAAAAAATAATAAATTTAATAACGGCAATTTAATTTAACATTTGTACATTATTTTAAAAAACTTAACATAACTCTATTTCGGCAGATGATTCCGTGATATGTTCCTCTGGTGAATAACACTGTTTCTTGGCCTCCTACACTTTATGATAAGATGGCAATGCATTTGGTAATTGTGATTGATAAACTCCTTTAGTACTAAATACTGGTGATTTGTTAATTTAGCCTCAATTATAACTGATAATATTTCGTTTGTACTAAATTTCACACAAGAGGTGTTAGATCGGCTAGAATTACTCAACAAATAGTTAATATCGGAATCATCTACATCAGCTAACTTAGCTAACCTGTGGCGTTTTGTTCTCTTACTGCAGTCCATGAACTCCTTTCTATGTAGTACACTTGTGTAAGGCTGGTTACTCTCTGCAGGCTTCAGAGTATGTTCGCTGACTATCGCAGACAGTTCACAAACTTCGATTTCACCAAGCCAGTCACTATATTTAGTGACCATACGCAAACGTGATCGATCAACTTGTTTCCAATAGGTAACTAATCTTTTACAAAGGATGGTTATTTTAATTTTAAGACTTCCAACGTTTAAATGTTCCGCATCTGGCAGTAACTCCGTTAAACTGTGAACTACACGATTTCGCCGCTCACTTTCGGTCGAACTTTCCTTAATCGACAGCCAAGTATCCAGTACAAGCATTCTTGAGAAAGAATACTTAATAACAGCACCTTAAATATGTTTAATATGTTTTGGTTAAGGAAGTAAAAAAAAACATAATAATAGCGGAACAAACCCTAAACTTGAATATCCATTGTAAAACAATAAGTCACAAATAATTTATTATTTAAAAAACACTAAAACTATATATATATAGTTTATTAGCACTGCTGATCAACAGTTCGTTGAGTTGCGATTTTATGCAGATTTGATAAATACAACTATTTATTATGTTTGATTGTTAGTTTCAATTTTATCGGGCTTCCAAAATTGTGAAGTTTTAGAACAAAAAATCAAATCGTAAACATAAACTGTGTCGTAGAGACGAAGACCCTCTGTACCATGCATGCCTCTATACCTTTGTTATTTTCCCACGAATAGAACATTGTATTTAAAATTTGTGAGAAATATTTAAACATTTTTTACCACATTGAACTAAATCATTCTCTATGCGGTTTCTTGAACGTTTATTATTATTATTATTAAGAGATCAAAAATAAATGATTAAAAATTATAACATTTTTGCTATTTGGTTTGAATATTAAATGTTTTCTATGATTTCAATCTATAATTTAGAAATTCGCAGCTAGCTATTTGAAACATTTTAAAACCTTAGTATCAAAAAGCTATCAATATGCGAAAAGCACTAAGATTTGCTTGCCACACAAAACTGATGACATAAAAAAATATTTTCTAATGGTTTTTTCTAGTTTCATATACTTATACATCACCTTCAAATATTAAAACCAAAAAGGGCATTTAAGACTCGACCAATTCCCGTTTAACTGCGGAAAAGCGTAAAAACAATAAAAAGAGAAAATTAAAGAGTTTGTGTGTCTTCCTGACAGTAAGTTGAGGGTGTGTTTTATAACTGTTTTTGACACATTAATAGAGAGTATATTTTTACTTGCCATTAATCCATCATTTCCGGCATTTTCTTCTCTCTTCTTCCTTGTCTCATTTACTTTGTAACATTATACAGTAAGAAAGAGACAAGGGTAGTATACCTATCAGAAAATTACGTTAATAAAACACATTTTTTTAATGTCTGATAAATAAAAATTTACTAAAATTGATTTATGTATTAAGTTTAAAAGGAAAAATTAAAGATTTTTTTTCAATTTAGAAACCTAGGTTAGTTTTATGTTTCAACCGTTTGTATACGAAAAAAAGAAAAGAAAAAAGAAAACTCGTGCTAACTGTTCATCATATTCACTGTGTGTAATTTTTTACGCATTTAACACGTGTCTAAAAGTCGTAAAAATCGTATACATTTATTTGTCCTTCTGCACTCACATACGTACATACATATATCTGGTAGAAAGAGACACAGAAGCTTAAGGATATAAAATAATAAACCAAATACTGAATGAAAAGTCGTAAAAGTTTATGATTATTTTTGTCATGTTTTGTATTGTAATGCTTACAAACACTTTTGCTGCTATGCTGTTGTTGTTGTTGTTTTTATTGTCTACTGTCTGAGCCATAGTGATGGCAGTTGTAGTAGTGTCAGTTAACTGTCAAATTGAATTTGTTTAGGCTAAATGCTTTCTGTTCTGTTTACATGTATGTGTGAGTTTAAGCTCTTTTTAATGTCTTTCTTCTTACCGAAAAAAAATAAAGTTAAATAATGAATCCAACAGGTTTTTTTTCCAATGTTTTTGTATTTTTATGTGCGTTAAGTGCACTTCCGAAATTTTTGAGTTTTACATCGTTTTACGTTTGTTGTTGTAGTTGTTGTTGTTGCGTTAACGGAAGTTGAAGTGTCATGCTGATATTTGTAATTTTAAACACCATTTTATTTATGTTTATTCCGTGTTGTTGGAATTTTTTATTTCTTTTTATTTTTATTATTATGTATATTTGTCGATTGTTATGTTCTATGTTGCTTTAGGTCAAGAATTTATACATTTTATGTTGATTATTTGTTTTATTTGACGTCTCAAAGTCGAGGTCAAATTTTATGTTCTACAGCAGACAAACAAAAAAACATTTTTCCCTTTTAGTTTGTTTGCAAAAATCGATTTTTTGCTGTCAAAATGATGAAAGAGTCTACGTCAGTTTTGTAAGTTGTTTGTAAGCCAGTGATTTAGGGCTAAAATGTACATAGTTAAACAAATTGTTTTGTCATGTTATAGAAGACGTGATTATGTGCATAAGTATTGGATAGGAAAGCCTTTAACAATTTCGAACCCTAAAATATTATTTTTGCTAAATGTATATATTTTCTTGATCTTTACTTTAAATCACAAAACTTAAACTTAAGTGGCTTGGCCGGTACGTTAATACTATTAGTTTTATAAATATCATTTACAGGATAATCAAATTTTATTTCAAAATCTCTAAGCAATCTAGCCAATAGAGTTTCCAATTCTAAATCTACTATGCGTTTGCCAACGCAAACACGAGGGCCAAAACCAAATGGCAGGTAAACAAACGGATCTCCCTTATGAGGCGAATAAATATGGTCTCGGCCACTTAAAGCATTAGAACGTAACCAACGTTCTGGTAAAAATTCATCAGGATGTTCAAAGTATTTTGAATCCCTCAACAATAATTGGGCAATCATTGTTACATCAGTGCTGGCAGGCACACGATAGCCACTCAATATAACATCTTGTCCTGTGGTTCGAAAATTTCCCGTTGCTACGGGATATAAACGTAGTGACTCCTTAATACAGGCTCTTAAATAGGGAAGATTATTCATATTTTCCTTGCTTAAAGGGGAATTTTTGTGAGGTAGGGTTAATAATAGTTCCGTTCTTAATATTGATTGTTGTTTTGGGTTTTTTGCCAAACTAAGCAGACAGGCAGTTAAAGCAGAAGTTGTCTAAGGAAGATTTGTATTGAATATCTACATATTTGCATAAATTTATTATTAAACTTACTGTATCAATTCCTGCTAAAATTATATCCATGACCATAGTTGCAGCTATTAATGGATCTGACATTGCAAGTCTTTCAAAAATACTTTTCTCATGCTCTGGCTTATTCATTTTGTTCCTCTTCATCCTTTCTAAGGCTTGGTCAACATATTCCAGTGCAAGTTCATTTACTAAATCTAATATATTAATAATTTTTTTATATTTTGGCGTTGGTATTACCTTCCATAATGAAGGTTGCATATCTAATTCAACAAGTAATTCAAAGAATTCTTTAATATTATCAATGATAATTTTAGCTTTAGGATTTGCTTCACTGTTATTGATCATATTTAAATCTGTATCTAAAGCTATTTGACCCACCGAATCCATTGCCCAATAATTAATATATGCTTCAAAGTTTTCGGGAACTTCTTTAGTAACAGGATCCCTTATTTGTCTTATACATTGGACAAATTTTGTGGCAACCGCATCCATTTTAGGTGTATAATTTTTGATGTTTTGAGGATTCATTAGAATTGGATTAACAGCAGAACGAAATTTAGACCAATTGTGGCCTTGTCTATAAAGTAATTAACCCAAATCGTTAAGTTGCATTAATAACTAATGTTAGAATAAATAAAGAAAATACTCGCCCTGCTACTAATCCTATTGCATGTCTGAAAATATTCTTTCTAAGCTTTTCACGATGATATTGTATTATATCGAAACCCCTACGTATGGGATATCTACCTTCAGTACGAAATACTTGTTGAAAATCTTTGGGATTAAATGTGAAGAGTACATCACGCTTTCCAAAAAGCCCTGGCAACAAATATATGTCTCCATACTGCGATCGTAGTTGACGATTATATTCTATAAATGATTTTTTATAAAATTGTCCTAAAAAAATGTGTAAATTTTTTTTTTAAATTCTTATCAGAAGGTAAACTATAATTTATTTAATTACCTCCTGGAATGAATGACTTTATTAGTTGATATTTAGACGGACCTGGTAAACTCTCAAATGGTTTGGCTGAAACCCATTCCACATTGAATGCATTATGAAGCTTTAAAAAAATAAATCTTTGTTTAAAATACTTGTAGATACTAATAAAATATGATTGAAAGGCAAGTACTTACATTAGTCGCTGTTGTATATGAATATAAAGAGTTTACACAACCTTGAAATGTATTATTAACCTTAACAAAATGCGTTTTAAACATTTTTTTATTTAAACAAATTGTATTTTCAAAACAATCTACAAGAAAAATGCCTCCAACTAAACGGCCAATTCTTTAGAGACTGACTAACTGAGAAACTGATAAAGAGAAATTAACAAAGAATTTTATTTTATTTATTTTATTTATACTCTGTAAAATTACGTGATCTTATCAACAAGAAAGTTTCAATTTACATGTATTTTTGTTATCTGTTGATTAAAAAAACAAGTAGAGCGCTATATTTGGCTGTGCCGAATCTTATATACCTTTCACTATGTGATATAAAAAGAAGTGTTTTACGTTTGTTTGTATTAATAAGTATGTCCGAATGGTAATTTAAGTCTTAGAAAACTTTTTTACGATATAAAGTTTTGTCTATAAAGATTTTTCTCCCATATCTTTGCCAATTCGGGGTCAATTAGTCCGATTTTTTTTTAAATCTCGAGAGACATATTATTCGAAACTGCAAAATATTAATTTTTGTGTGAAAAATTTATAAAAGAAAAAAAGGCAGATGTGTTTTTTTTGCTTTTATCTAGCCAATTGTTTTTTTTGGGAATATTTAAAAAAATTTGATACCACAAACAATTCTGAATGACCTACAAAAAGTTGATTTCAACTACCAGACAGACGGACATAGCTTGCCACCAGTGATTTAGTATAAACAAAAATGTTTGTTTTTTTACAAATTATATTAAAACTAATTAAAATAAAATTCATCCAATTTATTAAGAACTAACCGAATGATTTTTGTGGTAAAAATTGCCAAATTGGTTTAACTGGGCAAGGGTGAGTGTACCTACATTAGCCGACTACTTAAAACTACAAGTGAAATTTAAAAATATAAAACCACTTTTGCGTAAACAGAGTTTTGTCCTTTTTTTTTGTATTTCACTTAAAAAGAAACCAATGTACATTATATGTAAAAAAAACTTTACCCTTGTTATATATTTCTCCATATAAAGAAATAAAAAAAAAAATCCCATACTGGGTAACTAAATAGAACTGAACAAAAAAATCGATCTCAAAAATGTTCAAGTTGACATCACTGGTTATAATAAAAACTCCCTTAAAGTATACTATTGTTTTAATACAATTATATATTTATTTGTAAAACCCTAATCGCTATAACTTTGTATAGGAGTTTATTAAAAAATATAAAATATAAAAAATGTTAAATTGTCACAAACAAATTTTGAAATAACCCTTATGCAGCAAGTATGGTTATAAATATAAGATTGCGTATAAATAAATCGATACAACGGCTCCTTAATCATTAATAAAGGATGTAAAGCTTATAGTATACGATTCTTGTTGAAAAAAGTAATCTTTAACACAAGACGTGTGTATTAAAAAACGTTGCATCTTTATCCATTTCTGCTAGGATTTGTATAAAAGGTTTAAATAACATATTACTTAATATACACTTTTCTGATACAACAACCTGTCGAGCTTCTAACATTCTTTGGATGCCTTGGTTCCTACATTACAATAACAGGCAAATGCCATGTAATAAGAAGAAGACTGATCAAGGGAAGATGCAAAAAATAATATAAGGAGATCTTCGCAACTATCGATCACTACAGTTTTTGAGTGTAAGAACGTGAAAAGCATAAAATGTAATGTAATTTTGAATTATATGGGCAATTCCACAGAAATGTCAACCACGACTGAAAAAATAAAAACCATCGCAATTTTTTTTTAAATAAGCCAAAGAGAAAAAAACCATTCAAATTTTCGTATGTAGAGGTATTTATAGGTTATTAAAATAACAGTTTAAACTGATCATCTCTCTTTGATTAATTTTAGGCGATTACAATTAACTATTTTTTTTTAACTAGCGACTAAGTTCAGGTATTTGTAACTTTGCAATTATACTTTAAAAATAATGTTACAACAGCAATAGACAAGGTCCAAGGTAATATAGAGTTCGATTAGCGGTAATTTTTATGGTTTGCTTTGAATGCTATTCTGATGTCACGTACGATATGCCAAAACATTATTTTTTACGTCATTTGAATTTGACCGGTAGCAAGTATTTGAAAATAAAAGTTCAAAGCAAGATATTTGTTATTAACAAATATTGATCGGATTTTTTTTAAAATTTGTTGTACATAATAAAAATTTTATAATCTTTTAAAGTTTGTCACGTACGATATTGTAAGTACTACAATTGCAATTAAATGCATCAGAGTTCACTTGAAAATTATAAATATTTTATAAAGATGGGTAAAAAAGTATATTTACATATTATTTGATGGGAGAAGCGCCCAATTCAAAAACAAAAATTTATTTTGTAAACTAACATAGATAGGGAAGTCAATTTGGCCATGTATGTCTGTCCGTCTGTTAAAATTAAGTTTTCTCAGACCCTGCCCATGTTGTACGGAGGCGTTATTGGTATCAAACATTCAGAAATTTTGCCGAGATTCTTGAAAATCAGCAAAATCCGATAATTAACGAGATAAAAGCAAAGCAAAAAAATTTTTTTTCACAAAAATTTTTATATATGTTTGAGATGCTATTTTTGGGAAATTTAAAAAAAATACTTATTGGCTTAGAATCAGCAAATATATGGGCGAAAAATCTATATGGATCAAAGTTAATATCATAAAAAAATCAAGTTTACTAAGACTTTAAATACCTTTCGGACATGTAAATACATACGTACATACATACATAAATACACGTAGTGTAGTGTATATATGATGTGGCACAGCGGAATATAGCGTTCTTACTTGTTTTTAACCATTTTTATGCATAAATTAATAAAACATATATTTTATTACTTAAGAATACTATAAGAGAAAAATCTGTCACGTACGATATGTCACTTATTTATAAACTTTTTGCGTTTAAAAATTACGGATTATAAAGTAAAAATATTTCACTTAGTGTAAGAATTAAAAAAAAAAAAAACCTCCATAATTCGCAGATTTTCGCATATTTTTACAAGCACCTTAACATGACTTCCGGTTTATGTCACGTACGATATGCCCTTATATTGCCCGATATTTCAGACGACAAGGTTCCGAATGTGATGAGTTTTTTCAATTATAGTGCCCTCTGAATGTAACATTTTGATGAAATTATTTTTTTAGCTACCACTATTTTTGCAAAATCTGTATCACTTTGTAGGCGTACGAATGTCACGTACGATGACATGGAATTGCCCATATGTATATTTTTCACAAATATAAATGAGGTGGTTTTTCAAATAAAGTATTGCTTGCTAGAGGCTTGATTAATTCCAAAGGTGGTATTATATTTTGAGGCAATCATAAGGTTAAAACATTATAAAGAAACTTGGGACTTTATTTCGATGTGTCTATATAGAAATTGAAAATCAGTAATGTTCGAATGTTAAACACTAAAACAAACAAAATCTCAAACATAATCTATTGAAACTGTTAATACGGGCTTTAATTATTTCGATTAAAATGCTTGATAGACCTAAAATAATATGTTAGATTATTTTTTAAAAATGAAACCATAAAATCAGTACTATTATATAATAACTTATCTTCTTAAAAAGAAAAATTATAAATAAAAATTCCAGAGTACAATAACTAAAAAAACTTTAAAATCTTTTCATAATATAGAGATTCTCAAGAGCAGCTTTAAGTTTTACAAAATAAAATTCAATCAATAGCACCAGCACCAATAAAAATAATTCTCTTAATGTCTACTTCTTATGCCAACATATTGTCACTAACATTACAAAACTCCTTCAAATAACATCAATGAAGATACTCAAAATGGTATTGACACCCTCTTAAGTACTCAGTTTAGGAGAGACAGTGAGAGAGGGAGGAAAAATATGTTTCATATGTGATGCAAAACAAAAAAATATATATATATATATATATATATATATATATAACACGAACATCTTTGTACTTTCAATTCAAGATGAGTTTTTCCTCCTTTTTTTTGATTATCGTCTTTATGCTGTCATTGTCATCTGTTTTGTCACTAAAACGTATGTTAAGTGTATAATTTTTATAACAAAAACTACCAGCTACCTTTCATTGATGATTATTATGTACCATTTGGTTTATTTATGTTTTTATACTTTTAACAAAGACGATAGAATCTTTGGTGTCGTCTGATTTATCCATAAGTAAAAAGCTGGGGGAAAAAGTCAAGTACTTTAACAGATATGGGTACTTATCTCAAAAGTTTTGTTAAATATTGGTTTTTTTATGTGAAGAACAGAAATTAAAGGTATGCTTCGGACGTGCATGTAGCATAGAATTGTGCTAAATAGTTTCAGAAGCTTTGCTTATTATTTTTTTTCATCCCAAAAGTATGCTTTATTTTTAAGGATTTAACATTAGCGATCATGTATTAGTTTGTTAGAAAAATAATATACATCCATACGTAATTACTACTTATTTTATTTAACAACTAGATACCGAAACATCATGTAAACGCATGTTTGTTGTCGTTGATCTAAGCTCAACATAAACTAAATATCTCTCCGAATTAGGAAATTTGCAATAAAATGGCATCGATTTGTTAGTTCATATATTTACATATTTTGGTATAAATGCATGTTTTTGCATATATTTAATAAATGGTTGAAAAAATGAAGAACATGGTTGGCAGCAGCAAGATATCGTAGAAGGACTCAACGATGATGATGCAATGTCAACAAAGAAATTAAAACAATTTTAAATTCATCAAACATTAAAGCTAACATAGTGTTTGTGTGTTCCAATTATGGCTTTTGGTTAACACTATAATGAAATTGAAGGATCTTATTCATTGCTTAATCAAATAAAATAATGGATCCCAAGCAACACAGTCTGACTATTTCACGACTTCAATGG
>NDXZ01053017.1:0-11533 GCA_003055125.1 Paykullia maculata
TCACGTTTTAAAGAAAATAAATTAAAGAAAAAATTAACATGAGTTTTTTTTCAGATCAGGGTTGCCGCAAAAAAATTTTTAAAAAATTACTAAATAAAGAAGTTATAACAAAAATATCCATATATTAAAAACAAATTTTTAAATAGAAGTTGTGTCCGTCTGTCCGTCTGTTTTTTAATATCATAAAAAATCAAGTTTTCTAAGACTTTCGGACATGTTAATGTACATATACACACATCGATACATACATATTTAAACGTAGTGAAGGGTATATAAGATTCGGCATAGCCGAATATAGCGCTCTTACTTGTTTTTTTTTGGCAGAGATAATGCGTCGCCATTTTTACTTAAAATATGATTTCCTATACGGCCAGCTTACAGGAAGTCCAATAGGAAAGTATTTTAATTGGATCATGCGATTTTACAACGCTGGACTATTTTTTGTGGGGCTATGGGGAGATTCTGGTCTATGCTGCTAAGCCAAACACGATTATACCACCTCCATTCCTACAAGAATTGGTCAAAAATTAGAATTCGCGATTTACAATAGTAATTTTTTAAGAACTTTGTTTTCATATAAAAATTTTTTATGACATTCTTTCAGCAGTAAATTTTTGGAAATCCGATTGTATTTGTAATCTACATCTAGAATGTTGTTTTAAATATCTCATTATAAAAGTGTCAATTAGAAAGTTTTGTAAATGTTGTCTGTTTTCATACAACCATCGTACGTGCTCGGTATAAACAACAATATGTTTTTTTGTGCTTTTTTAACTTAAACCGATTTTTTTTGTTAATCCTTGCAAACAACTAAAATACGTTTGTTTAACAAACAGGAAACATTCAAACATTGATGGTGGCAAATATTCCCATGCAAACACACACACACGCATGCAACTATATAACACTTATATAAATGCAAACAGGGGATAAATGCATGCCTCTTAAATGGAAAAATAAACAGGGTCTATCACAACGTCAAAAAAAATTAAATTATACAAAAGCAAAGGAGAATTACAGCTAAATGTTGTTAATGTTTTGTACAGACATAAAAAAAAACTTTGTCTGGCAGGAATACGACAAGTTTACTTTGCTTTAATTTTAGTTTTTATTGTTGCTTTATAAGATATTATTGCTATTATTGATGTTGTTTTCTTGTTATTGTATTTATTTATCAACAAGCCCAGATACGACTTACTACATTCTTTGTGTGATGCACTATGAGAAAAGTAAATACAAGAAAAAACAATACAGATGCACACTTACTCACACCCACCCCCACACAGACATACATTTAAGGTTAATGGTACAATGAACAAAGGTTGCAATTTCTTTAAAAAAAAAGGAAAAATATCAGTCACTGACACACAAACGTTTATTTTTTGCCACTCTTCGAAAGGCACAAGGTTAATAATAGTAACCAAATATCGTCGGTAGCGGTAAAGGTGGTGTTTTTTTTCTATTTTAAACACTACCACTCTTTCATTTTTGCTGCTAAAACGATTCGAGCAATCAATGAGGCTGGCAGGCAAACACCACAGGGCGGTGGTCTTGTGGCATAAAAAGAAATTCACTTAAAATACAATACAACACATCTAAAAATATATGGACTTTTAAGCAATCTAAATCTAATAATATTGCACTCTAACCCATATGCACCACTATTAACCCTCAAATGTGGCACTAAAAAATGTACGTACGCCCAATAAAATTTGTTTGACCATTATTTTTGATTTGTGTGAGAAATAAAGAATTACAAGTGAGTTGTTGGTAGCAGATATGATTTAAATATTGCAAATAAAAGTAATTTATTGTATAGGGATTTTCTTAAATGTAAAGAAGATTTATTTATTTCATAGACTAAAAATTTACTTTGGCATAATAAAAAATATTTATTAAAAATTTTTTAAATATTTTGTCTATGAAGTAGAAGGGTATACAAACCTTCACCAAAATATTTTTTTGCGACTCCATAAAGTATATATATATTCTGAATCCTTAGAGATTGGGAAGTAGATTTAGCCATGTCCGTCTGTGTGTCTGTCCGTCTGTTAAAATCAACTTTTCTCAGCTCCCCGATGTCGTACGGACCCGTTACTGGTATTAAACAATCAAAAATTTCCCCAAGAAAATCACAAAAATCCGATAATTAACGAAATATAAGCAAACAATTTTTTTGTTTTGTTTTTTATACAAAAATTATTATGTTTGTGTGTAAAACATGCCTTTTTGGGAAATTTGAAAAAAAAATTTAAATAATTTACTAAATGTCCCAGAATCAGCAAAGATATGAGCGAAAAACCTATATGGACTTAAATAAATCTCTTAAAAAATCAAGTTTTCTAAGACTTTAAATACCTTTCGGACATGTAAGTAAGTACATACGTAAATAGTACATACAAAAATACACGTAGTGAAGGGTATATAAGATTTGGCACAGCGAACATATCAATATTTTCTTGTACACATTATATGTATATCTATGTATTATGCGTTTTCAAACTACTGTTTCATTTGATTGTTATTGTAATTGAAAAATTCAAATCAATTTTATATAGTTTGTAATTGCATGTGTAGTTTATTGCAAAATGTAATGGAGATCTCCCAGATCTGATTAAAAATAACTAAGTCGAGTAATTTCTGTAAAACGTCGTATTCTTTGACAAATATTTATATACATATAGGCGTAACAATAATCTTTCATTTAAAAATGATTTATATTCAGAAAGACAACATAATCCTCTGTCATTGAAAATACTTTGATGCAAAATAGATAGAAATATAGTCGCTAATATTCTAGAAGTGCTATTTAACTAGACACCAGTCGTTCTTTTTAGGGCTTATATTGTTCATTATTAAATAAATAAATGACGAACGCAAAAATAATTTTAGTACAAAAATAAGGGTCGAATTTTATCTTTAACATAAAATGCTAATGTTTTATGTCGATCCTTTTGTTTTGCTGTTTTAATATTAATATAATATTTACATTTGTTTTTATGATTGTTGTGGGTCAATATTAATGCATTTTCAATGCTCCTTGTTTGTTCATTAATTTATTTGCTGAAAATTTTTTCTCATATCTTTGTTTTTTTATTCGACTGTAAGTGCACTCTTGTTTAACGTGCTTGTTCGTTTTCATATGACCCGACCCTTTGTGCGGTTGGGAAAATGTATTTTGCATGTTGTTGCATTTTACAAAAACCTTAAATAAACTCGTTCATAAAAATGTACGAGGTATTTTAGGTTTGTCTTGTCCCCCTTTATTTTTATGCTAAATCAACAAAGTATTTTACCTCGTTTTTTGGTGGTATTTTTTGTTACATTTTTTTATTACTAGAGCTATTCATATGAATCTTTTCATATGCATATTAATAGATGCGAGGACTAAAAAAAGGATATTATGAATATATAAAGTAATTCTAAAAAGTTCTTTGAAAAATATGGTATTTTAATAATAGAATAAAATTTGGTTGTAAATTTGGTTTTGCTAAGCCGGACCTGGCATGCCATTAAAAAGAAGCATGTAACTGCAATTGAAATTTCAACATTAATTTAAAATACATACTTCAAATATTTTTGTTAAAGCTAATCGAAAATCGGTTCATTTTCAGTTCATTTCATTTGATAAATACTTTAAAGACCTCCTTCGTAATCACAACTTTGTAGCTGTCGTTTCTGATATTTCGTATTGGTTCCCCTAAAAAAAAATTGGAAAATGCCATGTTGTTATGTTCTTACTATAAATACTTGTATGTATGTTAATGTGTGCATGTTTATTTGTGTGCAAAATGCATTTGCAATGTTTGCAATTTTTGTGTGTTTATTTTTTTTTTTTTTTTTTGTATTTTACTGTTATTATTCTAATTCTTGTTTATTTTTACTAATTCAGATTAGTGTCAGTGTCAAGGATAACATCAGAGCATAACTCAAGTACATTCGTTGAAAAGTCTGCCAGGAAAAGTTTTAAAAGGGATTTAAGCATTTGTCTACAAAAAAAAAATTAAATAAAATAATTTAAAAACTTTTAATAATACGAAAACAGAAGTTTAATAGCTTCATTTAAAAAACCATTTTGTTGGTCTTAATAAATTTTTAGGGAATTTATTATAATATCCTTACAAGCATTAAACTGAATGAAGATACATATTCTATCGCACCCTCTAAGAATGTAATTTATTTGTTTTTAACCTAAAAAAAATTATTTATAGAAGTTTGTTCTGCTTTTTTTATTAAACATACATTTCTTAACATTTTAGTCTGGCTTATAATCATTTTTTAAATTAAGATTTTCGATACTTGAAGTAAAAATTTTTTGACGTAATGGAACACACTTATGGACTTTTTACAAAATATCTTAAGTGGAGATAAAAAGAAATGGAATTTGCAAAGAAGTTGATACAAAACCTTCAACAGAGTTCAGTTGCATAATTTGGTGTTCTTTATCGGATGTCAGTACAAGAGATATCAAATACTTTGTAAACGGTTCACTGCCTAATTATTTATTTATTTATTTAAAAGCGACTTTAATTTGATAGTGTTTATGAGCGCGGATTTAATCTTCAAAGCTTAAAAAGTGCAGAATACCCTTTGTTCTCCTGCCGCCATATTGAGCACCAGTAACAATTACTGTTGCACCAACCAATTGGACTAGAAAGAAACCCATACCCTTTTATCCGAATTCAAAAAAATTGTATAAATTACGATTAAAAAAAATTTTTAATCCCTAACTGTCAACTTTTTTTTTTGTTATAAAATGATTTTGTATACTGAAAATATAGGTTGGGTGCCCCTTAATAAGACCTATCCATTATCAGCTTCAATTTTTGTTTAATATCAGAGTTACTTATATAGCCAACAACTTTTTTTGTTCCGTGAAGATTTTATTAAAGGTTTTTACGCTTTAACTTTAATAGTTCATCAAATATGCCTTGAACTTATTTTCTTATATGAGCGGTGCCACACCTGCCCCACCCGACTATATCAAACTTTTCACTAAATATGTTAGCTGATGCACTTCTATATATATATATATCCTTCAAAGTGGGTTAAATATGGAAAATGACAAATGATATCAGAGTTACACAAATTTTTTTAGCCTAATAATATTATTACTCCGAGGATATGGCATAAAATGAATAATTCTTGTATTTGAGGTGCAACACTCACAGTCGTCTCTAGCGACTTTAAATTAAAAGGCTAAAGACTTTACATTCAAAGTAATGTTAAAATTATAAACTTTAAGACAAATATATCCTGCTATATGTGCAAATTTCACATAAATCGGTTCAGCTGTTTTGACGCAACTTCAACATAAACAAACTGAGTCCTTAGTTTCATAATAGATGGGTAGTTGTAAATCTTTACTTTAAATTAGTCATTTTAATTTACTTTGATAATTATTTGGCCTAAAGTTTTGTTTAATGTGGTAACAAATAATCGATTGAACGCTCTAGGAAACAAAAAAAATGGGGTTTGTTGTTCTTCCAACGATAAAAATTAACCTTTTGCCTGTTCTGTTGAAAAACATAAACACAGTTTTAGCGCTATTACCTTCCCAATGACTTAAACACACATTTGTTCATACATTAACTTACATATCCATACACTTCTCTGCTGCTACTTTTTTTTCGTGTTTAGTACAATAGATGGATTTGTTTATATTTATGCATGCCCCACACACATGTACATACATACATGTTATTATATAGATTGTTAAATATGTGTACGTATGTATGAATGTAAACATATGTTTGTGCGTAGTATTTTCCAAACTTAAATTAGAAACATAAAAATGTAGTAAAACGTTAAAAAGTGAAATGAAATGCATAATTACTTTTTCCCTATATGTATTTCCCTTTGTGTATTTAGTTTGTAATTTTTCCACACAAGCGCACTTTAAAGGACTAAAGTGCGTACGGTTGCGGATGTATGAAAGTGTGTACACAAGACTTATTTCGGACTAACACGTACCAGTTAGTAGTTAGCAGATTTAAATATATTCGTGGGTTTTCCTTTTCTATATTTTATCATTAATGCGCTTCAAATTAAAAATATGTTAAATGCTTTGTTTTTTTTTTTCTAATAATTTCGCTTTTGAAGTCGCTCGAAAACAACTGGTAAAATTAGGGTGGTCGATGCCTGTAAATGTGCTTTGGTCTGCTCGTCTGTTTACATGTGAATATATTATAATATAGTGAAGATTGCTTGTGAATACAAACTCTATTGTTTGTATGTATATTCTCTTCATTAAATTGTTTGCTTTTCATATGACAAAGTACACACTTGATGTATTAAATTTTGTAAATGTTTGTATGTGTTTAAAGGTAAAAAATAAATAAAACCCTTTGTCCTTAATATCCCATTATTACTAGTCCCTGAAAAATGTGGTAATTTTGTTGTTCTGCTGAGACGTACTATCCTGATTTTTTGTATGTTATTTATCACTGAAATTGAAAAATATAATGATTATCATTAACAATAAAAAATGATTAGTATTAGAATTTTGCCATTATATGTTAATATTTTGGGTACTTATATTAAAAATTAAAGCATTAGAATAAACGTCAAGCGAAAAGATAATCTAAGAATAAGCCTGTCATATCTATATTTTATTCAAATTATTACGTGTACCTGCTATGCTGACTCTACTGAGACTAGTTTTTGCAGGTGCACCTACAGTTTGCAATTTGAAAGTCATGATTCTTTAAGCATTATTCTAACTTATGCATAAGAGTTGCAGCTTCTCTCTTCTAAATAGCAGAGCAAGAATACTTTTCTTGTCAAAAAACGTATTATTATTATTAGTATAATGCAATAAATTACACGTTAATAATAATGGACTAATCATTACATAAGCCTTTAATAATTTAAATAATATATATTTTTTTCTCTGTACAATTATTAGATATAAATATATACTTATCTTTGCCTAATAATGTTAAAGTTCTTAAATTTGAAGTCATAAGCCTACAAGGATATATGTATATATATGTATATCACTTTACATTATACAGTGACAAGTGCATGACGCCAACAAATATATATATGTACATATGTGTGTGTTTTGTCTATGATGTGTGGTTATTAAAATAATGCATATAAGCCATTTATTGATTTATTATCAAATAATGAGCAAAAACATTTTTAAGTTTTTTTCTTTCCTCCTCTTAATATCTACTGATTACTCTATTATTTATAAGAAATGTGGTTGTAAATGTAATGCATGTGTCTGTTAGTTGTTTGTAAATGTATTGGTATTTGAAAACTTCTCTTTAAGATGCAATAAATGTGTGGGTATGACACAAGTAATATAGTATTAAAGTATAATACAAACATAACAAAGTAATTGGAAAAGGAATAAAATCAAAATATGTATACATGTAAGTACTACGATTTGTATACATACATATACAAAGTGTGTGTGTCTGTGTGTGAATAAAACGAAATGCACTAAGTTCTTTTGCAGTTCATATTTTGTGTTAATATTAAACGATCGTGTGAGAAGTTTAACAAAATAATGAAAAGTTGTAGTATTTTTCTTTTTAGAAAATAAGTCCATTCCTTAAAAAATATAATATATAAATTTAATAAACTCGAATTGTAAACATCACCGGGCGTATTTTAAGGACTTTTAATGTGTAAAAGAAGAAAAGGTTAAGTTTAAGTTAGTTTTCTTTTTAGCTGTTTTTTATAAAACATTTTTCAATTCCACCTATTTAGTATTCCGATAGAAATATTCCTTTTAACAAAACTATATTGGGTTTATATCAGGGTTTAAAATGCTACCATCAACATGTATGAACAGCATAGCAAACAGCAGCTTTTCCATACATGTTGACGGCATCATTTTAAACGCTGGTTTATATAGGCCTCTAACTTTGATTTTTTTAGTGGACTGAAGGAATATGTTTCACTGACTTCTGCATATTTATGTGTTAGTGTATTTGTGTGTCACGGCATTACACATTCAAAACTACATGATTTTTATAATACCAATGAAATAAACTTTTATGGGATCTATTTACAATTATGAGCGGATCATCGCAAAGTTTTCATCTCAAAAATGACATTTTTAAGAGGTAAATAATCCTTGGACTGGTTACTAGAAGTAAATCTCAGGATAAATTATGAAATTATGAAAACACCTTAAAATTCGCCGAGAATATTAATGTCATTATAAAACTTGTTGCTTTTGAAGTCTGTTAAAATAAAATTAGAACGTTGTTAGTTATAAACGATAACGTCTAATTCCTAAATGACATTTTTAGGATGTCTGCGGCCTGTACTTTGACTCCAAGATTGACTTAGAAAAATGGACAGTCAGGCTGACGTACAACTCTCGTTCAATTAAAAATCATTTAATATCATTTTTGCGGACATTTCGCGTTACAGATATCTTAATAATGATGGTGTATGTTATTAAAACCTCTTATAAAACATTAGACGACATTGTCTGATTGCTAAACCTAGTAAAAATAACCTAGTCAAAGCACAAAAGCTTCAAACGCTATTGACGCTAAATAACGATTTGAAACCATGCTGAAGCAAGTCCTAAAAATTCTAGTGTATGAGAAATTTTTCTAAACCATTGTGTGTAATAACGGTAGTGCTCTCAAGTGTCATTTTTACTGTAAAAGACCTTATCAAAGCAATACATAAGACCCAAGACATGAAGCGTGAGATTAAACAATTTTTTGGGAAAAAAGATTTTTAATTCAATAACATGTCGATCTCTATAAATAAGAAAGACCACCAAAATTTCTCACACAGCTCTTGTACTCTGTGTGCAGTTTCGTTTCAAAATATTGTCTAATTTTCAATTTGGGATTTTTAAAACCATATACATATGTACATATCCTTGATTTTATAACGAACATATAATAACATTAATAGCATTATATAGTAGATATAAAGTTATATTTGATAGTTTTGTTTGTGTCTGTATATCTCTTGGTATTTCTTCATCTTATTTTTATACACAGTCATATATTTCCCTTTTATTATAAAATGGTCATATGCTTCAGTATTATTCATTTCGTTGTAATATTGGATTTTCGCTATTTTTTAGTTTTTTTTTTTTTCTCTTTTCACTATCAAAGTTTATTTCATTATTGTGTCGTTGGTTTGTAAAGACAACGACAACATGGACAGCAATAACAACGACAACACACTACAATATTTTCAGCATCATTTTCCAATATTAGAGACATATAATACATCAATAAACCAACAGGACTATGGAGAATATCTTAAAAGACAAAAATAAAAACCTGAATTGTCGTTCATTTATTTTGTTTCTACTCAACTTTAAACTTTACGGTTTTAGCGTTAGAATCATCAGAGCATCAATAAAATAATAGGTCCTTAAAGGGAAAATTAAATAAAAATACTTAATACAAAAAAAAAGCCAGAAAACGATGAAAGAAAGAAAAGGAAAGCAGAAAGCAAATAAATAAAGTTGTAAAGAGAATATAATTGATAATAAAATAAATAATTGAATTATCTGGAGTCATCGTAAACTTTGCTTCTTTGTTCTGATGTCAGCTTTAAGTCAATTTTCGTTATGTTTGGCTGGGTATGTGAACACATACATATTCGAACATTAATATGGTTACAAAAAGGATTTAAAAAAAACATACAGAGACATTATAAGATAATATAGGAATAACATATACTATAACAGGATTAAAATCTGCTATCTGCTATCTGAAATTTCAAAAATGCCACTCAAAGTAGCTAAAATTTTATTTAATAATTATTATAACTTAACTTTAATTTATTTAATTTAAAGGTAAAGTCAATTTAAAATGATAATAAAATTCACCTAATAAGAGGCAAGCTTTTACCATTTGTTGCTAAATTATTTTTAAAATCAATTTATTTACTCTTAATAAAAAGTTAGTTTCATGTATCAGTTTAAAAATTAAAAATTGACAATAATTGACTTCGTGTATGTTAAAAAAATTTAATATGGAATGAAGTCATTCCATATTATTATTATTCTGTCACAATTGGTTTAAAAATAAGATTTATAACTGACATTTTGTAAAGCATAGAAAACCGCTTTAAGGCAGTAATCAACGACAGTTGAGAAAAAAATATTTAATCCATATTGTCCCAGTGTTCGATTAATCGAACAGTAAATTTCATGCGTTTTCAAATGCTTTTGTCTTTTTTTTTATAATTAAAACTCAGATTTTTTTTAAAAAATTAGATATTGTAAGAACTTAGACTTTAATGTAAACCTAAAAGTTCTTAATTTTGTTACAAACTCAATCTCAAACTAGCTACGAACTATCAAACTTTTTAAAGTTATTCGAAAAAAAATTCTCTGGGACGATATGGGTTAAAAAGGATTACGCACAGCTAAATACGTACTTTATTATATCAAATTTAGCCAGGCATACCATAATGTAGGGCATTAAATTATAACTGAACTTAAAGAAGGCCAAAAGGAAAATCAAGAAAAGAAAAAACTCAAAGAAGACAAAATATGATTGACAGTATTAACACACTTGATGAAATGCTTTTGTGTTCATATTTAAACGCAAAAGTGCGTGAATGTGAAAATGTGTCAAAAATTAGGCACACATATTCACAGACAGATTCTTTTTGTTTACATGGGGTTTGGGTAGAATCTAGGATACTCTTCATGTAAATACGTCATACGCATTTAAATAAAATTTTGTAACAAATAATCTTTTTTTCTTAACCGAGTATGTATTTGTAAAAATAGAATAGAAATAGATTTAAAAAAAACATAAACATACATACATATGTGTGTTAAAGAAAACAATGTTTTTTTTTTAAATATAGCTTATTTGATAATTTACAATACAAAATTTTGCAAATTTTTCATGAGTTTTGGTCACATAAATTATCCAAGAAAAATCTTAGCAAATAGACATAAAGACAGACGTATGGTGTTAAAGCCATTTTGCTGCTTATATAAAATATTAAGGTTATTTTTAACAGACAAAATTATTAAGAAATTTATTAAGTCAATAAAATATAACAGACAAAGCTATTGAGAAATTTAATAAATTGCAAAATATAAAAAAGTAATAAGAACCTAATAAAAAATAATTTAGAAACGGAATTGCAAAATGTACTAAATTAATAAACTCAATCAATAGAATAAACACTTTTTAATTCAATTAGTTAATAAGTTTCGTTATAAAGTTGAAAGAAAAACAAGTAAAAGCGCTATATTCGGCTATGCCGAATCTTATATACCCTTCACTACGTGTATCTATGTGTGTATATTAGTAAGTTTTGTTTCAAAACACAGAAATATAATAATCTTTGTGTAAAAAAAAAATTTTTTTTTTGCTTTTTTCCCCAATTGACATGTCTTACCCACAAATAAAAAAAATCATTTTTGTGTAAAAAACAAAAAAAAAAATTTTATACTTATATCTCGAAAAAAAACATTTTTTTGCTTTAAAATTGAAATTTTTCCTCTAAAATTTCCCAAAAGACATGAATTACACAAATATATAATAATTTTTATGTAAAAAAAAAAAAAAAA
>NDXZ01053018.1:0-10216 GCA_003055125.1 Paykullia maculata
CCCTCACCACATGTGTGTGTGTGAAGGGTATAAAAAATAGGAAGAAATTATTGATTCAAATCACAAAATCCTTGAATTACTGTATATCAGTAGCTGTTTTGCCAAAAAGATCTACTTTGACCGCATGCAATTCTTCATCGCAGTCGATATGTCGCTGAAGCTGCTTTATTTGAAGAGCGTGAAATTTCTTTTAATGAATCTCTTGCATTTTATGCATCCGTTCCAAATGCTCAAATTCCGCATTTAGTTGTTTTTTTTTTGCAGTTTGTGTACCTCCTCAGAATGTTATGAGATCTTTGCAATTTGCCGCTGTCGTTCAAAAATAACGTCATTCCTCGATAGAGTTTTGGGAAGTTTTTCTAAGACGTTGGAGGTTTGATGTTGAAGAATCCTTTTTGTTTTTCTTGGTTTGAAGACATTGTTGAGGAGTGGTAGGTGGCAAATAGACTTCTATAATTTTCGGAGTTTCATAAACTAAAAAGTCTAGAGAAGTGGTACACGTTTTATTGCGTACATCTAGATGGACATTTGGTTGACTTTTTCTATCTCAGAGTCCAAATGTTCAATAGCTATGGAGCTTTAAACGCAGTTGCTATCAATTAAAAATCATCTTTTACAAATTCGTGCATTATCTTACCTTAAACTAGATTGTCCTCGACACACAGTTCGGGAATAATTACAGGATTTCTCCAAGCATGGATCTTCCAAGCATTTTTCTTCTTAGAAATTATTGAAGTGTTGTTGCCCTTGTTTTCTACAACATCTAGATGAATGTTAATACATTCCCTTAAGAACTCTTCTTCGGCTGTACCCCAGTTCGCCTTCTTCTCTCTTTGTTTTTCTTGCTCCTGTGAACCATATTTAGAACAATTATTGCCAAACTAATATTGTATATACATATTAGTTTTACTTTTTCCATTTAACACGTTTTTTTTTAACAATATCAAACAAATTTATTTTCAAATTTTACCGCTGTTTATATTTTAACAATATTAAAAATCAGCTGATCAGAGATGCCACTTACTTGTATTTTGTTACAATTTGTAAGAAAACATTTTACTATTTGATGTGTCAGCCATTTAAAGCTGGTTTATTTTAAAATATACTTTATTTTTGACTATAGTAGGATATTAGTTAATAATTTAAAGTAGTTTTTAAAAAGAACCGACTTTAGTTTGTAACCATGAATACGGGCCAATAAAGTAGAAGTCAACTATAAGATTGTGCACAAACTATAAGATTGTGATTTGCAAGTTACAGCGCAATTTTACGGTTACTCAATTTACTTTTGTTAAGTGCTGCCATACCTTTGTTTTTGTTTGTTTGTTCTTAAAACTGAAAGGCAACATGACACTTAACACATGTTTTTTATTTTGTTTCAATTAATGATTTTGTTTTGTCAAAGTAAATTTTTACAAATTCATATAGATTTATATGAGTTCACCACAGATTATTGAAAATTCGCTGTTTTTATTTAGTTCCGGAATTTGTTATTATATTATACATACATATTTAAATAGTTTGGTTTGTATATTGTAAACAGCATGTCGAAAATCTTTACGCCCACAAACCAAATCCGTTTAACAAATGTAGCGGTGGTAAGGTTGAAGAAAGGAGGAAAACGATTTGAAATTGCCTGTTATAAAAATAAAGTTTTATCCTGGAGAAGCAATGTGTAAGTAATGAAAATTGTTGAAAGGAGAATGTGGTGTCGCAATTTTCATTTTTCATTGAAACAAGCTGGAAATAGAGGATTGCGTTTAAGTTTTTGTCAGATCAATCTGTTGCAAAATAGTACATATTACATAAAATGCTTTTAGAATTCAGATAGGATTCAGTTACTTAAATAATTTAACGGAAATTTCTAATTATTTGTTTAATAGGGAAAAAGATATTGATGAAGTTTTGCAGACGCATACCGTTTTTACTAATGTCTCAAAAGGCCAGGCTGCTAAAAAGGAAGAACTGATAAAAACTTTCGGAAAAGCTGACGAAACTGAAATTTGCAAAGAAATTTTAATGAAAGGTGAACTGCAAGTGTCAGAGAAGGAACGACAATCAGTGCACGAAACGCAATTGAATAGTATTATTAATAGTGTCGCGGCCTTGTGTGTAAATCCCGAGAGCAGAAGACCTTATTCCTCTACAATCATAGAAAAGTCTCTGAAGGAAGCACACTTTTCTATTAAACCTAATCGCAACAATAAACAGCAAACATTGGATGCCATTAAATTGCTTAAGGAACACATGCCAATTGAAAGGTCTCGAATGAAGTTAAGAGTTTCTTTTGCCGCTAAAAAGGACAATGGACCTAAGTTAAAGGAATCTATAATTAAACTCAGCACTGCAGTTGATCATGAAGAATGGGACGAATCTACTTTGCACATGACCTTATTGATTGATCCGGGAAATTATCGTGTTATTGATGAGTTAGTTCGGAATGAAACTAAAGGCAAAGGTTTAATTGAACTTTTAGAACTTAAAGAAGTGGTGGAGACAGATGAAATTTTCTAAAACGTTTTGCAGCAACGTTGAAAACGATTATTTATTGTTTTTTTTTCTTAACATAACTTTTGTGGATAAAATATAATAAGCATTTTTTATAAAATAAAATAATCCTTCAAAGAAACAAATAATTGTAAAAACTTTATTATTTTCCTTGTATTTATTTGCGTTTTTTGAGATTTTCAAAACGCTTGGACAAATCGTCAAAATCTATGTCGTCATCATTATTATTTGGCTTCACTTCATTGGTAGAAATATCTGGCAAATCCAAAGGGACATTTGGTAGCTGTGGTATTTCTATTGACGGTGGTGGAGCAGTAGGCGGTGTTGCTGAAGGTAACTTACTGCGTGGTTGTGGCTTCGGCTTGTTAGCGTTCTAAAGAAAAAAATATAAAACATGAGCTACATATACATATTACATAAGTTATTTAAGTGAACAAGTTTATTAGTATTGGAATGTTAACAAAAACGAATTTAAAACAATTGTGTTGTAGATTTTAGTAATAAGCTACCTGTAGATTTTGGGGATTAATTGAAGAATAGCGTGGTGGCGGATCATTGGGCATTTTTTGGCGCTTCAAAAAAAAAATACAAAATAATATAAAACAAAAGGATTAAAATAAAATATTAATGTGCACACAGAATACATACACTAGTGGTCAAAATATTTGCAATCAAAATAATGTCTTGATATTTTAAGATATTGGGGAAAAAATGGATTAAGCAAAAATTAAATAATATAGAAGGGGTACCCTTTTAACCAACCAAATGCCTATTACACCTCTTAAACTTTCATTTAATATTTGAAGTATAAGAGACATTTAAGCGTTAAGTTCAGTAAATTTAAATATCTAAAGCCTATAGTACACGACATGTAAAAAGCAACATGTGTATGTGACTCTGACGTAATTTTGTCATCATCATGAAGCGACATTTGCTATATGTCGCGTACTTTCACTTTCTAGCTTTAAAAACACCCAGTTATATTTCGTGTACAATCAAAGTTTTACCACATGTAGCCTCTACAACTCATTTAAAAAATGTTACCGATATGCTAAACATTTTCTTGACGTCAGAGACACATGCGCATGTTGCTTTTTACATGTCGTGTACTATAGGCTTAAAATACATTGAACAAAAATAATAAAAAACACTGCGAACATTTTTTATGCCTTGAATATTTATAAAGCTTCAAATAATAATATTTATAATATTGTCGATTGTAATGTTATTTTATTACTTCAATTTTTTTTTATTTATTTAATCAAGCTCATAGGGCCATATATGATTAATACAATAGAATAATACGCGACGTAGATGAATTTAATATAATACAATTGGGGGATTCACAAACAACTTATGCTATCATATTGTCTTATGTCCTAAAAAATTAAAATGGTTCAAGTTCTTTGTTATTGCTTTTTTTGTTTGGCTAAGGATAGTTTACGACAGCACAATAAACATAGCAGTCAGAGTCATATTATTTTAGTATTAT
Organism: Paykullia maculata; assembly: GCA_003055125.1. Taxonomy (NCBI): domain Eukaryota; kingdom Metazoa; phylum Arthropoda; class Insecta; order Diptera; family Rhinophoridae; genus Paykullia; species Paykullia maculata. The sequence continues at coordinate 4,001 of NDXZ01053018.1, forward strand.
TATTCTAGTATGGAAATTAACTTAAACCATTTTAACATTAGACATATGACTGGCTTGTGAATCCCCCAAATATAAGATGAAATGTACATATAATTCTTTCTTTCTTTCATACAACTCATAATATATACATATATCTTGCACGATGACAATTAATTAAAGGCATCAAATAATTTATGTTTTAAACTTTACTAGGAATGACCTGTCGAAGGTAGAGTTATTAATTTTTGGTAGAAATAATTGGGGATTTATTTTCGACTTCGAAAACTTAAATTTAATTTAAAAAGCCAGTAAGATTCTTACTTTAATAAAATCTAGAAAAGAACATTTTAAGAATATCTTGGGGTAATTAGATACATAATTGCGCAGACTCAGGTTGAAAATGAACCTTACAATAGATTGATTGGTTCAAATTAGATGACGTACAACCACTGTAAATTTCCAGACAATCAATGATATACGTCATAAGTAGAGAATGGCCAAACTTAATTTTTGCGTTGTTACAAAGATCGAAACACACATACTTACATAAATATTTCAGTTTCAAATGTTTGGACCACTACTGTATAATATGAGGTTAGTGTAAAAAAGCTTATGTTGTTTATATTTGTACGAGTTAAATATTTACAAACACAGTGATCGATAACGCATATGCTAATTTCTGTTACAAAATAAAGCACACACAAAGCGCAAAGTTTATTGCCGTTGGCAAACCTACCAAAATGCTTTCGTAAGAGCCAGCTGCCTCGTTAACATTTTTATCTACTGCTGCAGGGGGAGACTGTAAGTCCTGAGAGGAATCGTCCTAAGCGTGCAAAAGTTTATTAGGATAAATCATGCTAAAGGATGCCGAAAAATTTGACTCAAAAAACAGCCAACAAATTCAGAAATAAACGAAATTGTGGGCTATTTAAAACCTTCAGCTGGCATGCAAAACTTTGTTTAGATTTACCAAATTGCTTTAAAACTTACATTTATAAACTGGGTATTCAAGTCCTTGCGCTCGTTGTTTGGTGGTATATTGTAGTTAAATGGCATAGCCACACCCGGTCCACCTACATAGGGCAATGAAGATGCTGCTGAACCTCCACCACTACTCCCACCAAAGGGTGGATAGTTGAATGGCTTGTTGGAAGGTGGCTCGGGCATCTGAGGTAATGGTGGTACTGCTGGATAACCAATAAAACCCATTTGTGGCGGAGCACCACTTCCACCCAAGTTATTGCGATCTGCCAAGTCTATAAGATATTTATCACTTCCTGTAAATGTAAGAATATTTTAAGTGTAAAGTAAAATATTTAGTGGGGCAAGAGCTAAGTGATAAATTTTATTTAACACGTGTATACCTTCCTTTTCCTCATTTAACACTTGTGGGTCGGGTTCATACTCTATGTTATAATTCCTGGCTATTTCAATTAAATATTTTTCAACCAATAGTTTGGGCGGAGCTTGTAATTGCAATTTATGCATTAACTTTTCGGAAACGTGATGATCGCCAGTGGCCGTTCTCGCGTTTTCTGCGAACTGAGGACCGTATTTATGTGTAAAAATATCGGAAATCGCTTTCAGCTCGATGACATCACTCTGCAAACGGGGACATACCCACACAACACTAGAAACAGCCTCAGCTATACCATCGTCTAGTTCTTTCATTTGAGTCACCAAGCCAAATCTAGCCAGCAAAAGGTCGCAATACATTTCAACAACCTCCATGGCTTCAACCAAATAATCTTCCCTAAAACAGAAAAAACAACATTTTTTTAGTTGCTTGAAGAATGTATTTGTAAAGCTTCGTACAGACGATGCAAACAATTTGCAGCAAGTTGAGAATAACTTGCAGCGAATGTTTGCACAACTGTTCAAACCAATGCAGCAAAATGTTTTCCTGACTGTTCATACACGCAAATTTGTTTGCAGCAATCAACTTGCTGCAAATTGTTTGCATCGTCTGTACAAAGCTTAAGTCTTATTTCCTTAACACTTGCCTTATAATATGTTCAACACGTATTCGTGCCCTTTCTGTCTTGCCATTGGCTAAGAAATCCGCAATTTCTTTACGAGATTTTTGAGCAATTTCGGCCTTTTTCTTTTCCAACAGTTTTAAACGATTTACGGCCAAACGCAAATTGGTCTTGAGTTTTGTATAGTTGGGACCACTGGAAAACATATTAACACTAAATACTACTTTTCACCTAATTTTCCACCACAAGCACTTTTTAACTTTTTAATGATTTGAATTTCCGAAATCAAGTTTAAAATTACATTTACTACGGTTTTCAACTAAAAAAAATGACTCATATGTTTTACTTTTTGTACTGGATAGACAATAAAATAAATTTTTGTTGTGCAAATAATGTGGAGAAAACAATTGATAAATCGTTTGCGTCATAAAAAGAGAGTAAAAACAGTGTTGCCTTTATGCCAAGAATTAGAAGTAAACTATTTGGCTATTACTAAAAATATAAGCGTTACTAACGGCTAACCCCCATATTCATAACATATTTTTAGTTTATTGAACATATTTTGTATGAAAATTTCGTTTAATAAACTTAAAAATTGCTTATGCATATGGGAGAAAAAGACTCTCGCTTAGGTTTTCATATTAAAAATACTCCGAAAATACAAATGCAATATAAAAATTAAATAAAAATACTCCATGAACTTCATATTGGTATTACAATAAATTATTATGAAGTTAAAAATATCTCTCAATTCCCCGTTGTTCTTAATTCTTTTTTGGATGATGGCTACCCTGTTTTGTTTTTATAAAATGTTAATAAAGCAAAAATAAAAACAATGAGAACATTATACGAAAATACAGCGAATGAGAGGGGGAGAGCCAGAAATTTAAATAAAGTATACTCAGCATGCAAAATTTAAACTAACCTCACTTTTTTTTGTTACCAAAACCCTTCACAATTATAAAACATACATGATGTCAAAATGTAGATAATATGAATTTTATAAATTATTAAAAATTAGTTTATGTATGTAAAATAATTAATAATGAAATTATATTAACCGTTAAAATAAACAATATTTTTTATAAGTTGGTTTATACATTAATACAATTTCCATATTTAATTGTTAAAAATTTTTAGTCATTATGATGTATCATGTATGTTCAATACTTGCGGCTGTTAACACAATACATGGCGTTGAGAATGTTATGAAGCAACAACAAATATAAATAGGAACAACAACAAAAAAGAGGAAAAACCAGGTTATTAAAGAGACAGCCTCTTTTTATTCATGATCCAAAGTGTGAGTAGTGTGGGGGGTTGTTTTAGTACTGGTTAAACATGCCTACATACACACATACATAGATGTATACATGTTTCTGTCAATTAAATTTACATGCTGTTGTAAATAAAAGAAAAATACCAAAACAAACAAAGAAGAAACTTTCGAATAGAAAGAAATCATACGTAGAGTTCTCATGTTTTACAATTATTGGAATGTAAATACATACGTGTAAATATAAGTATTGAAGGGGAAAATTTAGACAAAAATATGTGTTACTGATTTTCAAACTGTTTTATACGTTATGAAAACTGTTCTAAAAAATAATTAAACTATGAGAAATTAAAAATCTTTAAAATACCAATAAAAGATGTAATAATTTCTGTATTTACTGCTTAAATATTTGCTAAGTAATTTCTTTTAATTAAATTAAATTGAACATATAAACACAAGAACTAGCTATAAAAATTATAAAATGTACATAAATTATTAATTATATAAAACAGCTATACACGTAATTAACTTACCCTAAACTCTTAAATCAATTGGAAACTCTTAATTCTTACACAACAACAAAAATTATACAAATGAGTATGAACAAATCATAATAAAAGTGAGAGAGCATACAAAACGTAAAACAAACAGATGTGACTCAAGCATTGTTTCTCAATATAAATACGAATAACCACACTTTTTTGTTGTTGTTTTTGTTTTGCATACCAAAAACAAATACATGGGTAATTTAAAAAGAAATATCTAAAAAAACTATAATAAACATACATGGTAAAATGTTATGGAAATTACTTTGTTGTTTTTAAAGCAAATGCATATAACGTTATATGCATGAAACCTTTTTTTTAATAAATGGCCATATTTTACATACATATGTACATGCATATGGTATTAGAGCAAAATCGTATTTTTTAAGTATTTTAAAAATCGTAATGTATACACTTTATCATACATGTTAGAAAAATGATAGTAAAAAGAAAATAGAAAAATAAAGAAGACATGGTAAAAATAATACAATTGATCTGTTGTGTTTAACTAGTCCGGGGGTAGTTCAGCGAAGAAAAAGAAATGCAAAAATAAAAACCAAAACAAAACATTGTTACACCGATAACCCTTCACATTTTTTCTTAGAAGCAGTTTATATAGTGGCTTAAATCAGATTCATTTTTTGTATTTCCTTTTGAGTTGCTTCGTAAATCATCGCGGGTTTTTTTTAAGGGTTAACAGTATCGTCTTTTCTAAAATTTTGAAAAACAATCACGTAAAAATTTTTTGAAAATTTCCCGACACTTGATATTTTTCAAAAATATTTTCACACAACTCAATTTTATAATTTTTCATTGTCCTTTCACAAATTAAAGCTTTCAAGATTCATAAACTATATACATACTTAGATAGTTATATTACATACATACATAGGTACATATGTATATATACATACTACAAACATATTACTTTATTTACTTTTTATGTAAACACAATTTTTAAATAACAATCAGTTAAGTGTAAACGGTGTTGGCGAAAACACCGTGTATTTAACATAGTATGTAGGTACATACCAATAACAATAAACAAAATGTTTTTGAATTGTTTTGCAACATAGGCACTTTTACTTACTGTCGTTGCAGCAGCAGAATTAATAATTAAAACACAACCTGTGTTAGTTATTTATATGAATAAATTTTAGTTTTATTTATAACTTAGGTTTTAAACTAACCACTTTATTTTTTAATACAGTGTCAAGTGGTTATTGTAATTATGTTAATTGTTTAAATTAATTGAAAAAAGGAATATTTTTATTTACAGTAAAATTAAAAAAAAACAAAAATAAATTTTTTTGAAAAATTTCTTTTTGTTTAAATAATTTTTTTTTTTGCTCATTCAATCCTAAAAATCATACAAGATAATAATACAGAAATAATAGAAAATAAAAATTGCGAAAAAATAAAAAAAATCAAGGCTTATAGAAATTTTAAATTACAGAGATACGTTGAGTAGTTAACAATAAATTTGATTATGATGATGCTGACGAATTTATGTGCGTGAAAGAATAAAAATGTATCTTAAAGACTTTAGTCTTATTAAAAAAAAAAAAACAATCCTATTTATGACTCAACTTTACGTATTTTTGCCATACTAGTACGCTGATGGCTTGACGTTGGTGTTGGTGTTGGCGTTGACGTCGATGCAGGTGATGTTCCACAGGTGGTGCTGGTGCCTGCAGCATTCGCTGCTTGGGTGGTGTTTAAGTCACTGTTTGCACTTAACTGCATACGTCGTTTGACAACAATTTTACGTCCTTGAGTCGGAATTAAAGCTGCGGCAGTAGTTGTTGCAACGGTGGAAGTTGCAGGAGGTATTTTAATTGGTGTCTTACTCTTGCTTGTATCATCTGCGGACAGTTCGTCCATATCACCTGTGGTATTTTCCTCCTAAAATAATAAATAAATAAATACTTAGAATTTTTTTTAATTTAAGACATTTTTATCACACATGTTTATTTGTAATTTGCATTGTTTGTTATTAAAAATTGTTGTAAAATTACTTTTAAAAGTTATTACTAATTATCGGTTCACATGACACATACAAATGAAAAAAAATATAAAGTTTTTTTTATTTCGTTTACTGTTACTGTTGAACGTAATAAATATTTTTATCTTAACTTTTTATTTAAATTTACATACTCAATTTACAAATTTGTTTTTATTAAAGCGATTATAAACTTTGCAGTTTTTTGCGTTTTTTGTTAAATATTTGGCTTAATTTTTTTCAACATCTTTTTCTTTTATTTTGTAAATAAAAACACCTTATATATCTGGCGAAAAATTCTTATAATTTTGACTCACACCCTATGCCAATCCTTTAGGTCAATTTTTTTTTTTAATAAAAAATTCTTACTTTAAATCACCAAAAAATGGGTTTTTAGTAAACTTTTTTGTTCAATCCCTTACCTCATCATCATCT